>LOJH01025588.1:1518-12186 GCA_001685095.1 Ellobius talpinus
TCTCTCTCTCTCTCTCTCTCTCTCTCTCTCTCTCTCTCTCTCTCGTGTGTTTTCTCCCCCTGACATTGTCACCATCATTAATTACCACAAATGAACTTCTATGTCACCTTGCTATGTTATTTGCACTTTTGTGCCATTATTTTTCCATCTGAAAAGATATAATACCACTAGGTTTCAAAGAAAATGCATTTTGAGAGAAAACACGAAGTAATACTGTCACAAGCAAAGCTACTGTGATACCCTGAAGATTTTATGAACATTTTAATATGTAGGATAATTTGGTTTTCTTTGGAAAATTCACTTTTAAAATATTTATTTTCTAAATGTGTGTGCATGTGTGTGCACATGTGTGTGAATGCAGATGTCCATAGACTCCAGAAGAGGACATCAAATCCTCCAGAGTTACCAGTGGTTGTCAGCTGCCTATTTAAGGTGTTGAAAACTAAACTATTCTGTGAGAGCAATATGTTATCTTAACTTCTGAGTCATCTATCCAGCCTGGAAAACATACTTTTCTAATTCTTGACATCAAGTATGAGACACCAGGTAGAACCAAGATTTTCAAATTCTTTTTGGAAGTAAAACAGGCCCTAAAAATACTTCTGTAAGCTTCTTGGACGCTGAACTGGGAGTTGACACTTTAAATTCAGTCTTCCTTCCTCTGTTTGTTTCTTGAGCTATGAGTAGTCCAGGAGATCAGCGTTTGGCTGCAGGCAAACTCACATGCCCAGACTAAAGTGATCATAGAAAAGAAACAAAATGCCCCTTTCTGGTTGTGCTTAACTTCTAAATTTCTTTCCATGTTGCTCTAATTTCTTTAGATTAGAATAGAATTTGCTTATGATTAGCTAAGTTGCAAACCTTTCCTGAGGTTGCCAGGGCCAGTCATTGCCAATATTCTTATTCTTATGGAGCTGAGTTCAGGGTACTGAAATACATTCATTTCACTTTCTTTTTGTCATATATATAATTTGAAATCTCATTTCAAATAGCTCAAAACTGTCTTGTCCAGTCTAAATAAAATCTATTCATATAAGCAATTTCAAGTTTCCTAGAAGTCACAATAACAGATGAAAAGGAATGATCAAGTAGATTTTAATAATACATCTTACATGGGGCTGGAGAGGTGGTTTAGTGGTTAAGAGCACTGGCTTTTCTTCCAGAGGACCCGGTTCGATTTTAGCACCTACATGGTGGCTCACAGCTATCTGTAACTCTCTTTCCATAGGATCTGAATCATTCTTCTGTTGTCTGTCAACACCAGGCAAGAGTGTGGTAGAAAGACATAAATGAAGGCAAAACACCAGTACACGTACAATTTTTATGTTTCTTTTTTTAATTTTTGAGATACAATTACAACATTTCTCTCTTCCCTTTACTTCCTTCAAACCCTCCCATAAGTCCTCCCTACTCTCCATCAAACTCATGGTCTCTTTTTCACTAATTGATATTGCACTAAGTATTAAAATAATAATATATCTTATTGCATCCAATATATCGAAAATACATCAATTTATAATCTCAGACTTTTAAATGTAGTCAATATAAGTCATCATTAATGCTACATTTTGCATTCCATTTTTAACAACCTTTGTAAAAAACCAGTGTTTAGTCAGTTTATAATATGTACTATTTGAATTAATCACACACCACATGCTCATCATGTGTCTAGTGGCTACCGAATTAGAAAGCTGATGCCTTAAGGGTTTAGTGTAGTCCACTTTTTTTTTGATTTTTTTATTTTCGAGACATGGTTTCTCTGTAGCTTTGGGGCCTGTCCCAGAACTAGCTCTTTTAGTCCAGACTGGCCTTGAATTCACAGACATCCATCTGCCTCTGCCTCCCAAGTGCTGGAATTAAAGGCATGCGCTGCGACTGCCTGGCCCACATTTTTTAAGGCATTCCTAATCCATATTTAAATATTAAAGCATCACTATAAATCCCCAGTTCTCACAACATAGGTCTTGTATTACATCACAAATTAACTTTACTTATGCTGCAGCTGCAAACATCTGGCATCACAATGAACTCAGAAGTAAATGAAAATGAAATTCTTTGTATTCCTGTTGCTTCCTAAGGGCAGATTAGCATTCATTCACTTTGAGAATACCCTCCTGTATGTATAGGTTATGGCATGTCCCTATGACTTTGGTGCATGTAAGTTGGAACTTAATGAAAGTGAAGTAACCAGAAAGACAGCTGTAAATGAAGGTATTGACTGGTTCCCCAAACCTTGAAGGACTCAAGAAATTGAAGAGAAAACCTTTGTGGTGAGCATAAATAGCTTTCACATAGGGCCAATATTTTAATGCATGTGATAGTTTGTTCCTGACTGTGACCAACTCAGGAGAAAACATAACAGGCCTAAAGTGCTATCCATGCTGATTGTCTTAAATATGGCCTGGGAGAAGGCCAATAAGCAGAGAGTTTAGAGAAGGTGGGGCTCTTGTCACTTACTTCCTCTCGGAGCATGCATGTTGCTTGCACAGTCCTAGGTGAAACTGGTGCACAAAGACATGGGTGTGTGTACTGCTGCCCTTCACTGCTTCCTCCTTTTTGAAGTTGGCAAATGTTAAGGGCAGATGTTCAGGACACCTTCTTGCCCTGTCCAAACCAGAAAAAAGCACAACTCCTAGCCACCTGTAGTATAGGCTACTGGGTAAAAAGAAATGTGTATTCAATGGTTGGTAAAGAATTCAGTTCAAAATTTAATTTAATACACACAATAACTGATGTATTTTGAGGTTTTACTATTTGTAATGCTCCATTCTTAGCATTGCATATGCCATAAATCACTAATATTTAAAGGTCTGATGGTTATTATCAACCATCCTTTCCAATGAGGGTGTTGAGGCACAAAACATTTATGTGATCTAGGTCAGATCTCCAAGCTTAGGTAAGTGCTAGAATGGGGATTCAACCAGGATATTACAGAGTTCAGGGCCTTTATTCCCTAAGGCTTCATGTATTAGAGACTTAGCCTCTAGTTGTGTGATGTCAAGAGATGGTGGGACCTTTAAGGGATTATGCCTAGTACGAGACTTATCATTAAGCTATGGGAAAGCTTCTTTTTGAAGCAATTACAGTAGTTCTCATGGGAACTTGTTTAGTTCTCTTTGAATACTGGTTGCTCTAAAAGAGCAGCACTGGGGCCAGAGAGTTTGCTCAGCATGTAATGCCAAGCCTGACCGTGTGAGTTCCCTCTCCATGACAAACAAGGTAGGAGTAAATCTGCTCCTGCAAATTGACCTCCACAGACCTGCCATTGTGGTCTTGTGTGTGTGTGTGTGTGTGCGTGCACGTGCATACACACACACACACACATACACACACTGATATTATAATATTGGACCAAAATTGGCTCCTTTCCTCCTCCCTTTGCCTCCCTTTCTCTCCCTGTGTTTCTTCCTTCTTCCATGCACTCTTGCCATGACTCCATCCGTCATATGACATTGTCATTTCAGGGGTCACGGCAGGTGGCTCAGCAAAAATGAGAAAACGTTAGCACAATATTCCTGACTATTCAAAACTGTATGATAAACCAAACTCTTTTTATTCATAAAATCCCCTCAGGTATTTTATTATAGCAAAAAAAAACAAAAAACAAAAAAAAAACACTAACACAATATTAAGCCACCACATTCCATTCCTAATCCAGGAACTTAGTATAAAAGCTGCTCATTCCTTTGAGACTGCTG
Source organism: Ellobius talpinus (assembly GCA_001685095.1). Taxonomy (NCBI): domain Eukaryota; kingdom Metazoa; phylum Chordata; class Mammalia; order Rodentia; family Cricetidae; genus Ellobius; species Ellobius talpinus. The sequence continues at coordinate 5,217 of LOJH01025588.1, forward strand.
GTACTCTGTGTCAGATGAGGTAAACCTAGGAGTAGACAGGTATACATGTATCATACGTTTGTGTTTCTATTACATAGTATAAACACACAGTTAGAGGTTAGAGGAAGGATTGTTTTACATATATTGCTCTTCATCAGAAGGGAGTTGCAAAAGCATATATTTAAGAGAGACCTATGTGAAGTAGGTGTTTTGGCTGTTGAAGAGTGCCACTGTGATACTGAATGGCATTGAGCCTTTGGAATAGGGAGGGTGTAGGTCCATCTAAGCTCAGGGTAGCTATGCTGCTTCTATTTGGGGGACCATGTACTTTTCCCTGCTTAGTTTCAGGCCTTTTATCCAGCTCCTTTTGACATCTTGTTTATGTATCCAGGCTGGACTAAAGTTTCTTTATATAGCTCTGGAAGAAAAACCAGTTAAAAAAGAATAAAATGATTAAATTCAATATTTATCATAACCTTAAAGTGCCTAAACATTGTGTGTGTTCCTATCAACTTGCTGTCTACGCTCCATTCTAGCCACTCTTGCTGTTAGCTTTAAACAGGATTGTGTAGGGTTGTGCAGTCTGACCTCCAAATTCATAATCCCCTTGCTTTAATCTGGGATTACAAGTATGGACTACTGCTTCTAGCCTGTCATTGTAGTTAAGTTGTGGCCTTAAATTTTATTCTATTATTCACTCATTTTTGAAAGATTAATGTTTATTTATATATTCATTTTTGATTTTTGAGACAGAATTTCCTGGAATTCACTATCTAAACGAGGCTGGCCTCAAACGCATAGATTTTGTCAATGATGGGTTAAGGACATGCACCACCACACCAAGCACAAGATTGATATTTATCTTTAATTATGTGTGCAGGCGTGTACATATGTATATGTGTATGCATATGAGTACAAGTGCTCATGAAAACCAGCAAAGAGTGTTAGATCCACCAGAGCTGGAGTTCTAGACACTTGTGAGTCATCCAGTGTTGATGCTGAAAACAAAACTTTGGTCCTTTGTGAGATCAGCAGGTGCTCTTAAATGCTGGTCCAAATCTCTGGCCACTATTTGTTCATTTTAAACACAGAGTTTTACCAAATAGCCCAGGATGGCATTTAATTGGATATGTAGCCCATAGTGGTCCCAGATTTATAATCTCTTGCCTCGTCCTACAAGTGTTGAGATTAAGGTGTGCAACACCACGCCCAGCTTCACTCTGCCTTCTTGTGTGTTGGTATATTCCCATCTCCTGGATTTTGAACTCTGAAGCTGAGTAAAGGAGGCTGTCCAGTCTTGGTCCTATGGAGGAGGATATGACAGTCCCATGTCCCCTTCCCTTTGAATCTGGGAGAACTCTGTTACTGCTAGAAGGTCCTGACAAAAGTCATACTATTTCAATTTGGGCACAAGCCTTAGAAAAGTGGAAGATTCCACTTCTCTCCAGAATACTCACTCTTAGAGCTTTGAGTTATGTAGATCATGAGAAATATCCATATAGTCTGAAGGTGCCAAGCTAGGGAGGCTTATGTAGGCATCCTAATTATCTGTTCCAGTTGAATACAGCCTTTGAGTTTTCCTTATCATGGTACTAGAGTCAGGAATGAAGCTATCCTGTATGCCCAAGATGAGCCAGCCTTCAAAAGACTCTAACCACACTGACACAGCTTCATGAGCAACAACCAGACAGCTGTGCCCAGTTAACCCGCATAGAAACTGGGAGAAATAATTAAATTGAGATTGTAAAGCCAGTTAATTGTGGAGTTATTTCTCTAAGCAGAAATGGATTACCCCCAATGCACTTGCTACTTCCTCCACTTGGAAAGGCTTTCCCTGGTGATCCTAAGGAGGATCCTCTTCTAGCTTAGCTTGTATTTTCTATCTTCAAGTTATCCCTTGAGAATATATATTATATATAAAGTTCCACCACAGGTTCACGTGTTGAAGGCTTGACACCCAATTGATGATACTATTTTGGCAGGTAGTGGAAAATTTATGAGGTGGAGTCTAGGGGAAGGAAGCAATTCTCTAGGGGTGTACTATAGAAAGATAAACTTCGCCATCCCACCCCCATTTCTTGGACAACAGAGGATGAACAGTTTTCTTTTATAATGATGCTCTGCCTCACCACAGGCCAAGAAGCAATGGAGTCAGCCATGGACTAAAACCTCTTAAGCTGTGAGCCAAAACCATCTTTCCACCTTCAAACAGTTTCTGGTGTTTGCCACAGTGACAAAAAGCTGACTAAAATGTCCTTTCTGCTTTATTGTTTTGTCATTAAGTGGCATTTTTAAAAACTTGAAATAGGGACCAGGAAAGATGGCTCCATTATTAATAGTGTTCTGAACACTTGCAGAGGACTTGGTTAGGTTCTGGGTCATAACTACCTGTTTTTCTAGTTTCAAGGGATCTCTCTCCCTCTTCTGGCTTCTAGGGGCACTGCAAGCACATGGAACATGCACATAAATAAAAACGTAGACAAGACTAAAAACCAAAAAAATCTGAAGATAAATATATGTGTGTATACATACATAAATATATATGTGTACATACACACACACACATATATATACACATATTTGTCTCTCATCTGCTCTTTCTTGGTACAAGTTCCAGTAGGCAAGAACCAAATTTTAAATATATGTGTGTGTTTCCACATAAATATTTATCTATTTTTTAAAGAAAAATATTAATTTATATTTGTCTAGAGTGATGTATATATGTATATATGGGTGTACATACCACAGTGTATATGTGGAGATAAGAGGTTGTCATTGAAGTCAGTTCTTTCTATCTATCATAGGCCCCAGGAATCAAACTTAGGTCACCAGGCCTAATAAGCAAGTGCCTTTACCCACTAAACTTAACCACCCTTTACATGCTTAAATATTTATTTCATTATTAGTTTTTAAGAGTTTTACACAAGACTACTGTATTTGTATAACTTCCAACACATTCCCTCCCTCAAACTCTTCCCATGCCTCCCACTTCTTCAGGCTCTTTTCTTTAATTATTGTTGTTGTTGTGTGTGTACACATATGAATACAGAAATAGAACATGCTGAATACCTTTAATGTTCTTTCTATGTACATATCTTTAGAGCTGACCACTTGGAATTGGATAAGTTATCAGATCTTGTCCCTGGAAAGAATGTTCCTCCCTCTTGTATTTCCTCCATACATTTTGACGTGTCAACCGATGTTATCACTATGCAGGTTGTATTTATGCAACCGTGTTGTTAAGATTTTTTTATATATTTGTCCTTATGTATATTTTTATTATATATGTTGCCTTATATATTTAATGCAAATATTATCATTATTATTTCATCCATTGCTATACCTCCAGGGTTTTCACCAGAACATGATACTTAGTAGGGTATAAGTAATTGATTCTTGCACAAATAGTAGAAAGAATGTGTCTCTGTCTTTCTGTAAGCCTGTTCCTTTCAGAGCATGTTTAGGCAGATCTTGATTTGGCATTGCTCTTTGGAGACAACTGCAATATTCAAGTCACAAAATGTCTAGTACTACAAGATGTCAAGGAACTATAAAGGTTGTTTAATTTAACATTTAGGCTACAGTTCCCCTCCAAATCTCACAAGTGAATGCTATCTTCTTCCTGCACATTTAAGTTATAAATAAATTGCAAATACACAGATGAACAAAATATGTCAAACCATCTCTCCTCATGGAGTTTTTCTGTTAACAAGTAGAGGCATGCAATTAATCAATAAAATACATAAAAATTATTAGAAGGCATTAAAATATGCATGTAGTGATGATGTGCCTAGCATGTTCAAGACTCTGAATTCTAATCCTATCACTTTAGAAATAAAAAGCTTAAGTGTAGAATGAAAAATCGTATAAAATATGAACATTAATAATTTAATGTAGATATACCAAAAACTCACATTTGTCTAAAGAGTTTTTTAAAAGTTGCCACTTAATTTGATAACTCTTAACTCTAATGAGCCTTTGAGTTGATTTTTCAAGTGTATTTTGGAGTTAAAATTCAGTTATACCTATAAACATGCATAAGATAATACCATATCAAGAGTAACATATAGTGAACAAAACATGTGTAAAAGGTTAGCATATATGTGTGTGGACTCATGCACACCCAGGCATTCTATATTAGTTAGAAGGCAGCAGAGACTGAAGAGAACGGGGGAGGGAGAGGGGAATGTGATGCTCAGTAGGGAATGCAGAGCTTGTCCTCTTTCTTCATGAAGGCATTTAATCAATAAGCCACTGAAATATGAATGCCTTTTATTTCAATGGGGATTGAACCTTTGAGTTTCTCATACATGTGAAATTCAGCATGGTTAAAAAGTTTGCATCATTACAATTGGTTTTCTTATTTCCTCTCATTCACTGGTATTGGAAGGAGTCTGGGGATCCCGCTCTGTTCTCCTCTGAAACTGTACAAATTTATGTCTGTACCTGTGTTAGTGGGAATTATTGACTAATTGCTGTGATGAAACACCATTTCCAAAGCAAGTTGGGGAGGCAAGGGTTTATTTGGCTTACACTTATACTTCCACTTCACCACTGAAGAAGTCAAGACAGGAACATGAACAGGGCAAGAACCTGGAGGCAGAAGCTGGTGGAGAGGCCATGTAGGGGTGTTCTTTACTGAGTTGTGCATGCATCATGGCTTGCTAAGCCTGCTTTTTTTTACAGAACTTGGGACCACTAGCCCATAGTGACACCACCCACAATGGGCTGAGCCCTCCTCCATGAGTCACTAATTAAGAAAATGCCTCACAGCCAGATTTTATGGAGGCATTTTCTCTATTGAGGTTCCTTCCTTTCAGATGACTCTAACTTGTGTCTAGTTGACATAAAACTAACCAGCACAATGCCTGCGAAGAAAGGATGTGGTCAGAAGTCATTCAATAATTTTGAAGATGACCACTTTGAAATTATTCTTAGACTAGCCTGCCTTTTTATATCATATGATGGCTACTGCTGAAACATCCTGAAAGTCTGCAGAAGTTAGTTACACCCTGTGACCTACCTTGGAATTCAAGGTCATTATATGAGGCAACATCACTAAATAATTTCTAAGTTGGAACAGCACATAAGAATGGCATTGGGGGTGTTGTCTAAATTTAAATATAAGTTTTAATGGTCCCAAAAGATACTGATCAAATAAATATTAGTATAATGACAGACTTTCTGAGCAAAATTCATAGAAGCTTAAAGAGAAAAATTGTGAGATAGTTGAAAATGATGAGAAAGAAAAAGAGACAAATTTAATGGAAGCCATGAATTAACATACATCTTAATGAATGTATTAGTCACCTGTGTACAAAATGCCCTGGTCTTAGTAGTCTTCTGCTGTTTCAATAGCTCAAAGCTCTGTAGGCATTACCATACCAGAGCTCCTCAAGGCCTTGAAAAGTGTATCCTTTTCATGCTTGTCCCTAAGCAAGTCAAAAGACACAGCAATCTGTACATATCTAACAATATGGAAATTAAAACAATATGCACAAAACAAGGAAGGCCTAAATTTCAGATTTGGGGCTCACTAATTATTGGTTGTGTCATTTGAGGCAAAACTCTTTAAAATGAAGATATGATATCACATTTCTGATAGAGTTGTTAAGAGAGAAACAGAGAGATGAATTAAATGCCACAAAAAATATTGAAAAAGTTTCAGTACACAGCAAATGTTGAGACAGTGCCAAGTATGATGATGCTGACAATAACACAAATGAGGAGGACGATGATAATGGTAGCAATGGTGATGATGATATTAAAATGTTTACTGCTATAGTTTGGACATTAAGTGTTCACCAAAGGCCTACGTGCTAAAAACTAAGTCCTCAGCTTGGTGCTATTGGAAGTGATTGTGTTTGTCAATTTCTCCTGTGACAAAATACCTGGGAAAAAGAATGAGCATAGGAAACATTTGCCTTGACTCCTGGTTTCAGTCCATAGCTGGCTGGCTTCGTTGTTCTTAGGCTTTGATAAGGTAGAATACCTTCACAGAGAGTATGTGCCACAGTAAAGTGTTTTAAATCATGGTGGCCTGAAAGCAGAGATACTTCAAGAGGAAGAAGCTAGACACAATATTTACTCATCTATCACTTGTCCCAGTGAACTACTTCCTCCAAACAGCCCCACTTTCTAAATTTCTCTTCAACCCAAGCAATGTCATCAAAGTGCAAATTTATCAGTGAATTGACCCATTGATGAAATGAGAGCTTTCATGATCCAATAACTTTCAAAAAACTCAATCCCTGAACATTGCTTCTAAGGATATAAAACCTTTAATATATAAATTTTGTATCAAAACTGCACAGTAGGAGAGGCCTTAATAGATGACATGTAGCAAGAGGTCTTTCAGACATTTGAGTGGGCATTTGAAGGATATAGCTGGATCCCAGGTCCTCTTCATTTCTTTTGCTCCCCCTATAGCCACGATGTATTTGATTCTATTCTACCACACATTTCTGCCATAACTGCTGTCTCAACACAGGTTTGATTGACCCTGCACTGAAATCTCCCCAACTCTTAGAGGAAGAAATCTTTTCTATTTATAGCTTGATTACCTTGAGCATTTTTTATAGTAAGATAGCACAATCTTTGCTTCTCATACCACTTTTTTCTTGCTGTGACTGCTCTTTTGAAACAGTGATATTTTTAAAACATGAACATCAATCAAAAATAGTGAACTTTTTAGACATCCTCCTGAAAATAATTCTTCACATAGGCAGATATGTCTGAGATATCCTTTTCATCTCAGACACAATATCATTTCCAGGTTTATCCAGCATAATTTCTCTGCAAATCTTCAGCATAATCTTTTAATCAGGACCTATCCTGGGCTTTTCTTATTGTCCCAAATTTTCTTATTTCTTAATATCCCTTAAATCAACACAATTTCCATACTAATAATAAATGTTCATAGCAGAAAAGCTCCTGTGGGGGGCACCCAGACTTTTATTTCTGTGATCAATGCATACTTTGACATGTAGAT
>LOJH01025589.1:6614-18688 GCA_001685095.1 Ellobius talpinus
ATCTATCTATCTATCTATCTATCTATCTATCTGAAATAAGCATGCTCAAAAAGCGGATTTTGACTTTGTATGTGAATCAGTTCAGGTCCTCTGCAAGAGCAGTGCATGCTCTTGACTGCTGAGTCATCTCTCCAGGCCAGCACTATGTATAAGTATCCCTAAACTCTACTAAATAGGAGTTTACCGCAATTACAGTTATTCCATTGCTGGACATTGAATCCAGGGTCTTGCCTTGCATTACTAACTAGTTAAGCACCCACTCAGTGAGCTGCATTCCCCAGCCCTTGTTGTTTAGACTGGGTCTCAGCCTGTAGCTGAGCTGGCCTTGAACTTGGGATTTTCCTGCTTTAAGGAGGTGCTAGCACTACAAGAACTTCATCATGGCACCTGGCCCCTGAGCAACAAAAAAGTTTGTTTTTGTCTTTGTTTGTTTGTTTATATTAACTGTGTAGAATCAATACTATATTCATGCTAGTATCAAACTAGTACTACTAAAGAACACCTTACAATTTGCTTTATAGAGGTGGTTATAAAACCATCGATTTCAGTTTTAATTGGAAATATTAGCAATAAAAACAGTCTTGGTAAAGTAAGTAAATCCTAAAAAATAAAAACAGGAAATATTACAAGCTGGATAAAAACCTGCGCCTGTCAATAAGCTGCATGCGATGACCTCTCTGTACCCCTGGTCACCTTGGCACTATGGGTCTGCACTGTGGAGATCAACTATACTGTGCATCTTCAGCTCCTAGGACTCTAATGGACAAGATGTGACAACCAATGCAAATATGTCAAATCAAATTGCCTTGTCCCTCCAGTGGCAATGGATGTCAGTAGTGCTCATATTTTAGAGTGTTCCTAAGGATGACTTGTAGAGATGATTCAAATATTAATTCATTGGCCTGGGAGCTTAAAATGTAAAAAAAAAAAAAAAATGTTGCTTTGCCTTGGGCGCAAAGTTTTCCATGACCGCCCCAAGAAAGGCTGCCAGTGTCTACATAATAATGGCGCTTTGCTGAGAACTGTGACAGCGGCTCGGGGAACATCTCAAAGAGGAGGAAGACGGACAGTAAGAGCTAGAGGATTGTGATATCTGCTGTGATATAGCGACTTCCAGACATGACAGGGGAGCTGCACCCACCTGTGAATCCTCAGCAATGTGGCTGCCTGAACCAGACTTGCACTGTGACAACACCATTGAGGATGGGGCACCCCTACTGCGAAAGGGGAAAGCCTCACAAGACCCCACCCCAGGGGAAGAGTGACAGGAAACCATCGCCCCTGATAGGTTATCCAATCCCAAGTGTCAGCCCTAGACACGTGTACATAGGAGCAACATTAAATGCCCTCGAGGGGCTCTACACATACTTGTACATGTGTATATATGTGTATGTGTGTGTATGTGTGTGTACTGATAATTAACATAGTATTCAAGATTTTGAAAGGGGGTGGGGGATTATAGGATGGACTGGGGGAGGGAGAGGGAGTCTTGGGAACAACAGAAATACACAAATATACTGCAAATGCATGAAATTTCCAAAACAATTAAATTAACGAAGAAGTATGCCCAGAATGTCATTTGATCCTCCACTGCCAAGTTCTTCCTTTTCATAGTGCCAGTCTGATAAGTGACTCCCTCTACCAAGCTTCTCAAGAGTCTCCTCCTCTGTCCCCACTCACTCCTCCTGACCATAATGGCTTATATTCTGCTTTCCCCCCACCAAACTGCAATATCCTAAGAGAACAAGGGGCTTTATTGGCAGCTGCGGTGCTATTGCCTGGAGTCAAGTGTGGTCGACCATAGGCATCCACGGATATGCGAAGACTCCATGGGCAGCTGATATAAGTGTGCACCAGGAACTAAGGAACACTGACGAGGGAGGAGATGCGTGAAAGAACAGAGGTGAGGAACAGCCAACTCCACGCGGTCTAGTCCAGGCTCCCGACGGAGACATCAGGATAACTAGATGGTTTGTTTGCTTAATGTGAGTGAGGACTTTTCCTTCTTGCTGGATCCAGCTTGATGCAGTTTGGATTGGACTTCCATGTCACTTGTGAATGACCATGCTGTCCCTTATACAGTGGAAAAGATAAAAATCCCAGAAAGCTGGCTAGGCTCTGCCAAAGAAAGGACCTTGTGGTGATGGAAGTTGCTCTGAATTAGGCAGTTCTGCTGGATGAGGTAGTGGGTCCCTGTCATCCCAGGAGTCCAGGCAGAAGTGTAAAGGCCTCATGCCTGGGTGAGTGTGTACTAGACGAGGCGTCTTCTCTCCCTCCTTTCATTGGGTCTTCCTGAGCAGAATGTCATGTTTCCTAACAAAGCCTTCTGGATGGCTCAGTTCTGCCGCTGTCTGCCTTACACTTAGGGAGTTCTATTTCTGTGGTTTGGGCTCTCGCGTCTCCCTCTATTTAATGACCATATTAATTTATTTTCATTCTGTTATGTGACATTTGAAAGCATTAGTAGTAATCTTTGTTCTTTTGTTTTCCAGTAACTTAAACAATATTAGTTGGCTGTCAACTTGGGACGAAAGTGCTGCCTGGGTGCACATGTGTGAGAAAGGCCACTGAAACTTTTCTGTCCTATGAAAAGGGATATCTAAACAGCAGGTACACAGACCGGTAAAGAGATCAACGCTGAAGATTCAGAACTTCTTTCTCTAGTGCAACGGTGGCCACCTGCACTGTCTGAACAGGATGGAAAGGGGTCGATCGCCAGCGTGGAATGAGGGCCTCATCAACTGGGGAGGATGTGGAACCATTTCAGCTGTCTGCAGGTAATGTCTTCAGAAGTGGAGACCAGGTGTGAGTCCCCAGAGGAAGGACCGACCGACGAGCATGCCCTGCGCACTGTCTCCACCAGGGGAAAGACCGGCCATCTCTGCTGCGCTGTTCTGTCTGCCTCCTCCTCTACACTCCTCCATCTGCCCTTCTCGGACTGGTGCAGGTATCACCACCCCACCCTGCCTGCATCCATTGCTTTGACCATGCTGCTTTTCTGTCGAGACTCCCCTCTGGATAGAGCCAGATTGGCAGGGCTGCCATCATTGACCAAATACTGCTGAGTGGACTCTTCTAGGTTTTCACATACTCAACTGCCTTTCTTTCCTGTGGTTTGTGTTATTAAAGAGATTTGACGTGCCTCGCCATGCTGTGTTCGAGACTCAAAGCATTCTAAACAAAATCAGAATACCAGCAGAGCCCAGGCCAAGGGAAGCAAAGGGCACTGCATCAGCCCCTCCTGGCTGTTTTCCCTTTACAGTTAACACGCAAGTTGTAAGGAGTCTGTCTTTGCTTTATAATTTGTGCTGTTTTCCCACCATGAACATGGCTACTGTCCCTTTTCTTAGTCCTGAGAATGTATTGCCGGGTGACCTGTTGAGACATTTATGGCCCCGGAGCTAAGAATGCCTATGGTTAAGCACTGAGCTGCGGGAAGATTCCCTCTGATTGAACACAGATGGAAAGGGGGGGCAGGACTCCTCCCAGGGGTTCAATGCTAACATTTCATTTAACATGTTCCAGTTCAGTAGCAAGGGACCGCAAAAAGAAAACCACTTTATTTAAAATCACAGGGTGATGATGTTTGATCTACCATAAATCTGTCCCACCCAGGAAGTGCTAATAATAAGGGCCACGGTGACAGCTCAGCTCTATGGGGTAACTGAGATGAACGCCCCATGCAAGCGTAATGCATCCGCAACACATTTCAGACTCTCAAAGAACAATCCAGTCACATACGCTGGGATCTAGAGTGAAGGTGGGGAATGCAGCAGCTTTCCCACAGAATACATGCTTCTCTCAGGGCAGGGTCCTGAGGGACTCTGGTATTTAACCAACTTCCCAGAGAGTGGGTGAAACTGCTGCTCAGCCCCAACGCTGCATCAATCAGCTGAGGCTGAAATACTCTTCTGCTCTGAAGTCAGAGGAGAGATCGGACGTTCAAAAGTAGCAGGGCCCCGCAACTCGAAGGCGGTGCCATGGCATTGTTTGACACTGATGTGCAGTGATTCCTTACAGCCCCTCATCTCTTTACAGTGCCTGACTCCCTGATCCAGCAGCCCAAGGCCAACGCTGGCCCCAATAGTGAGTTTGGATGATGTGGTTCTGAGATACAGACCTGGAAATCCAGGAGGAGAGTTTAAGCAGAACAGCGCATTCTTGGAAATACTCCGAGGTCCTCTAAGTATTCCAAGTCACACTTGCAGAACCCTTACTCCTCAGCCATTCCCATGGCTGTATGAGGCATGAAAGCCAGTCAAGGCCAGGGTCATAACACCGAGTAGTGGGCTTTGAATGTGTCACCCTGCGAAGGCTCCTGTGGTGGCCTTAGCTCTTTCTGGTCCACTTCAAAATCATGAAATCTCCCAAGGTTGTGAGCTGTACATTTAAAGGATCCTTCTATCCTATCAGTAAAAACTAATAAACTTTAGTAAAAAGAAAGAAAACAGGCTAAGCTTGACAGTCCATGCTTGTGATCCTTGCACTTGGCAGGTGCTGGTGGGGGGACCAGGAGTTCGAGGCTTGTCTGGGCTACAAAGCAAGTTTGAGTTCAGCCTGTGTTACTTGAGACACTGTTTCAAAAACCAAAACCCACAAAAAACTAAACAAGCAAGCAAGCAAACAAACAAAAACCTAGCACACACACATACACACACAATACACACACACACACACAAAACCAAATAAAGCAACAGCATCAAATAGTGTTCAACGTGACAGCTTATGGTACTGCTGGTCAGACTTGATTAGGACTGGATGCTGTCAGTTCACGTTCATATTTTCCTTTCTCTCCCACTTGGCATTATAAATACCTGTCTCAAGTCACTAAAAATGCTGTCATTTTCCAAATGTACCAGTTTTTAATCAAGATGTCACCCTCTCAGCTGAGCACTAAATCATTTTAGGAATATGTATATCAGGCTTAAGAGCACTCTACAAACTCATCCCTGAAGATCAGTATATGGGCAGCGTTTACTTCATAGCCTCCAAGTGTGTGATTGGCACCATTAACAGGATGATGTCTGATACAAGTCATTGGCAGCGCAGATACGACCCCCCCCACACACACAGCCACCAAGTAGGAAAAGATGACTTCATTTCTGTGAGAGTGGATCAGATATCCACGAAGCTCTAGCTCTTGCTTCAGCAATGGAAGCGGTATTTACAAGGATATTGCCGCAGCAAGGATCTGATTGTGTCTGGTCAGCTGGCCGGGGCCGTTCTGGCTTTGTCAGACAAGCGTTTCTTTCCCTTGTCATGACTCGCAGGTGCTACTGCTGAGTAAATGGGGCATCACTGCCAGAAAAGGATTTGAAAAGAACAACAGCAACAGCAACAGCAATCCTGATTTGGACAATCTGTGTGTTCTTGCCATCGACAAAGGCTTGACTGTGTGGAGTGGGGCGGCTGGAGGAGGGTCACAGTGAGGTTAAAAGAAAAGCACCCAGGAATTCTCTGTTGTCGTCGGCTTTTAAAGTTAACTGGTTTGGGTGGCTGCTGGAGATACACACCTTTCCGTAAAACACAGAGAGACCTCGATAATGGCATGTACAAGTTGCCCCTCAAATTTCCCCAAGAGGTCACTACTTTTACAATGGAAAAAAAAAGCACTTAAAATCTGAACTTTAGACAGTTAGCCCAACCAATAAAGAGAAGGATTCTTCTGTGGAGAGGCTGGTGGGGATCTCAAAAGACTCTACTGCTTACACAGAAAGGGATTTAAATAAACAATGTGTGCTACTAACAAGTGAAATGCTGAACACATCCTATATCAGTCTGCTTGGTGGCAGAGTCTAGACTGTAAACAAATTTAAACATTTGTTAAGGCATGTAAGCATATTTGCAGCAAGATTCATATTCCAGTATCATGTAACAGTATGCTAAGCATTCCTTTGTACTAGAAGGCAGAATCTCTAGTAAAAAAGTTGGAGATTTCATAGTTTTATTCCTTGTTATTCGCCAACATTTGGCCATAGAGCTGCATGTAGGCTCAGAGAACATTGGTGAGGAGCTCAACAAATATATTTGCCTTTGTTGGTACATGGAAGAGATGGTTGTCAAGTGGGAGCTGCAGGAAAGAATTCAAAACCTAGGTAAAAAATAAGAGTCCAAGTTTTTAAAAAGACCCAAAGTGTTGTGGACAATGTTAGAACTTGTCCATGGTTTTAATTCACCATTATACTCTCTTTGATAGTAGATGAGCCACTGAATACACACACACAAACACACACACATGGCATGTTACTAATTGAGCCTAAACTTTACAACATTGTGCACACACATACACACACACTCACACTATATATTACTAATTAAGCCAAGACTTTGCAACATTGTGCACACACACACACACGTTACTAGTTAAGCCAAGACTTTACAACATTGTGCATACACACAGATGCACACACGCGCATACACACACACACACACACACGACATGTTTCTAATTAGACTTTACAACATTAGCCAGCAATACCACTTCAGGCATTGATGAGGACAGTCCCTAAGCAGTGACATCAAGGACAGGAAAACCAGTGCTCTCAAATGTAGACTTGGAACAGACCAGACCTCATGTAGAATTTTCTCTGTTACAAAATGCAGTTCCTGCATGCAGCTTTCAGACATGCACTGTGAGTCCTCTAAAGCTTTCTTTATCATTTAATATTATAAATAATTATGTTCCTAGGCAGCAGTTCAAAGCTCAGTGTAGCACTTGCACAACACCCCAGGCAGGTCAGGTGACCTTTCTCCAATCCTGCTCTCTCTGGTGCTGAGGACAGACAGTGATACGTCTGTCATGCGCCATTACCATTAGAAGAGAATCTTGTTCTTTTATTACAACTGAACCCCGCCAGATCTCTCAGCAGGAACGCTAAGTGAAATCAATGTCTAGGATTTCCAGGCTGAGCTCGGAGGTCGCAGCCTCTCTATCATTTCTTAGCCTTATCCTTTCTCTCGCGCACACACTCCCTGAGCCTCCAACTGGCACTCAGCAGATTGAAAACAGCATGAATCAGAGGACTCAAGCTGCACAATTTGACAGTCTTTTGGAGCCCCTCCTTTTGATCCCCCCTTCCCTGTTTTTTTTTTCTTTTTCTTTTTGCAAATTGCAAATAAGTTTTGCTTGTGTCCTCTGGAGTTGGGAGTCAGAGGCAATGGTCCATCCAGGAGGATGGTTGCTGGTGTAACTCAGAATGCACCCTTTACTTTTGACAGCTGTCCGTAGGAGCATTGTTCATCTGTCACCCCTTAAATTGGACCTGCAACTCCACTGCTCCAGAGAGTAAATATACTTGTAATGCAAGCCATCAATTCCCTTTATGCCAAGCAGGTACGCACAAAGCCCTTATACTATTGTGTGAGAGGAAGACAGGCAAAGAAACTCGCAACAATGAAAAATACAAACACACAGAAAACATCCCCAAGATACTGGTAGCTGATTGTCTTAAAACAAATATGCTAATAAATGAATGCTCATGAATAAATTAGCTCTGTGGAGTCACAATATTCATCATGCGATGTGCAAACATCATTTCTAAGCTAGAAGAGAATTATTGGGTTCTGTTTATGTATTACTAGTAGCAATTTTGAGAGCTACATTCAAATGATGTGACTTAGTGTCACAGCTCTTCTTGACTCTCTGTATTTGTGTGTGTGTGTGTGCGCGCGTGTGCGTGTGTGTGTGTGTGTGTGTGTGTGTGTGTGAACTACAACAACACAGGCATATTTTGGAATTCTTTCTGACAACCAAAGTAGTGACAGGCAGCATGCTAGAGGACACTGGGCAAGGGACACACATTTTTATTAAATTGTTGCTACTGGAAGAGCTCGGTTAAATCTTTTATGTGGGTGGGAAGAGGAGCACCCATGGAGCTTTACATGATAAGTCATGAAGGCTGGCTTATCTTTTAAAAAGTAATTTCATTTCAAAGATAAACTATAGCATATATGTTTATTTCCTGTGACTCGTGGTAACCGAAACATAACTCTTATTCTTTCATCTTGTGAACTGAAGAGAAGCATACAAAAACTAAGATCTAGAAGAATTTTAACCCTGTTAAAACCACTGTTGTCTTTGGTACTGAATCCATAGGGTTTCATGAGTACATAAAACCGCTTGGCTTGCTCAGTCCTTTCCCATTCACAACAAAGAAGACTTCAGTGGCCTTGACATTTGCCATTGTTACCTATGGAAAGACCCTTGTAGTGATCGCCAGCCAGCCTGCTGATGGATGGACAGATGGATGAATGGCTGGGGACTGAGCAGAGGCAAAGATGGAAGAGGCTGTCTGGCATTTAACACTTCTTCATTATTTGTATTAAGTGAAAGGGTTGAGAAGATACTAATGATAAAGAGTCCACTCAGAAGTAAGGGGAAATTCACTAATCATATAAAACAGAATCAAACAGTCTAAGTCCTGAGAGGGGGACGCCCATGTAAAACTCTGTCGTGGATAGTAATATGATGGGCAGCACACACAGCAAGGGGAAGAAGCAGAGTCACCCATGTGTAGCAAGGACTCCACTGCTGTGTCTTTGTTTTACTTAAAATGTCTCTGTAAGTATAACCCTTTAAAACGGTTAGCACGGGAGCCATCAGAATACCAGTACTTTAGAAATCAACCTTGGTAACTGTTATAACTGCCTCTGAGCTTTAACACCTCCCGTGTGTCCAGATGATAAAGAGGAGCAAGTCAGGCCCTAAACATTAAGTAAGGAGTGTGTAAGGTCCTCCAAACAGCAGTTGCAAACTGAACGTGGCATATGTCCCCGCCCTGCGGTCCGGCAGCGTGCTGGGTTTTCCCCAGCCACAGTTGCAACTCCTCTGTCAGGTTGAGCTCATGCACAAATGTGTTCTCTTTCACAGGTGACCCAGTGGTCCCTTTTCCAGGCCCCACTATGGAGTTAGACAGTAACTGAGCTGATTCTCTGAGCGCCCCTCCTGTTCAGGATGAACCTTACTCGTTTACTTCATTCCCACACTCAGTGATTGCTCCCCCTGGGCTCCCCTAAGATGTTCTCATGCCTCCTTCATAGACTGGAAGATGAAATCATGTTTCTAGACAATGTAAGTATAAGAAAGATTTTTGGTGGAAAAATTATTGGCAGTATCAATTTTCTGGTTCATATTTTGTAATAAAGTTAAATATTTGCAGTTATTTTTCTGAATAATCCCAGAAACCATCACTCTTTGGCTAGCCACACTCAAGTCACAGAAAGCTTAATGTGTTCACACAACAGCACACATGTGAAGTCTGCATATACAAAGATTTTTCCCACAAGGTTCTCTGTTCTTTTCTAAGAGGCATTCATGTTGAATTTCCCCAGCCTTCCCCAGTGTTCTGAGGAAATGTCTCCAGAGCTCTAAAGCCAGAACCGTGTTTAAATAGTCTCCCAACACTATTATTATCTTCATGTCTTTACATGATAATCTTGGTGGATGGGTGACATATCTAAAATTACAGCTATGCCATTACCATACTGCATTATAACAGTTATTGATAGTTTTTAAGAAACACTCCATATGTCTCAATTCTCCTCATACTTAAGTTTCTATTTCAGTTGTTTATCCCTTGGCAAATGTTTGCATTTCTTGCTGAAGCCACTCTCTCTTCCTAATAAATTCTAATGTACTTTTATCCATGTATGGCTTTGTGGACTTTATTATTGATTAGTCTTTAGATTATAAAGGACAGCTATTTGATTGCTTATAGATATCTGCTTTTAAGGCTATAAACTCACTGGTTCAAAGATGCACACTTCAGATTCCCATAGCTATCAGTACGTTTGTGGAGTGAAAAAGTCAATTATTAGAAGTGTAAAGTTACACATACAATTGTTGCTCCTTCTAAACATCTTACCTCCATGTACACCCTGAGTTTAGCCCAGTGGCTGGAATCTATGAGACCTTCAACAAACACCACTGAGTGAACAGGAGAAGCCCAAGGAAAGAGAGATCAGCTTATTGAAGAGGGTACCTTGCTTTTGGGTGGTGGACTGTTTGTGCTCTTGTCTGTGTGAATGCTGGTAGGAGACACGGCAGCACCAAGGTTGCCTTGGGGTAGGCCTAGGAGCTTCCCTCCTGGAGAAACCTGCATTGCGGCTAGCTGGGCAGCATAGAACTGCTGCAGAAGAAAAGACAGAGAGAGACTGTCAGTCATAACGCAAACACCCTTCAGAAGCACACAGTCGGATGCACCATGTTTCCTATGCTTATTTCTGGTTACACCCAAAATACTGAATGAAAATCTGTCACCGTTCCACAACTTAACTTGTCGGGAGAGCAATGGCAGCCAACAGGACCTTTTTGGCAATAGCAGGCTCAGGGGCACAGGACAGAAGTAGCCATCACAGTCACGCCTTAAAGGTGACCAGGAACGCAAGCATTTGGTAGTATTTGGCCAAGGCCTGTTCACCCTTCAATTCTTCACCGGGTGTTACTAAGAAACTAGTGTCACATAGAGAGTAACTCTCTTATCTGTGTTGGTTTACTCTTTGACTTACTGAACTGGGCATCTGGAACTGTTTCTTTTTCTTCTGAGAATTAACTGTGCGGAAATTGGGAAACCTATTGATAAGGAAAGCAGGAGAGGACTCTGGGAGGATGATATGTGGTCATTCTACCCACACTGATAAAAATTAACTGGATACCTGCTAGTTAATTCGCTTCATGCTCTAAATAGACACACCTCAAAAAAAACCCTCTATGGAGCACACACTAATTTAATTAACAACAAAGAAAAGCTGCTCCAACAAATAATAATAGAGAGTTTAAAAAGACATTTCACTTTTATAAGGATATCTTAGGATACAGTATCCAACCTCAAGAAACACTTTACGTTCGAACATGGACATCAAACACAGAGACGAACTTTAGACTTCTTGTAGTATTCTTTAAGGAATGTGACAGTCTGGATTAGAAAGCAGTTCACCTTGATAACATGGACGTGGCCTACATGTCCCAGTGTCCTATTTTGTCCTTGTCTGAGACCCAAAGAGCCTTTTCTATGCAGTCCAGTGCTTCTGCAATGAATGCAATGGGAATGGAGGCCTCCAGAGAAAAAGATCACACGCTATTCCTCCCAGAAGAACATTTTCAAAGCAGAAAATTGTTCCTGGAACATGACACATTCTGCTAAGTAGGACCCCACTGTAAATGACAATGCTGTAAGCCAACTGCAGCATCCCACAAAGACACACATGTATCACCTACAGTTCTGCCTCCTATGACCCAAATGCCAGCAGAAAAGTTGCCTTGGTGACAGAGGCTACAGCTCAATTACATGTGAAGTAAGATGCACGGAGAGAAAGCAGGGCCCTCGGTATTTCGGTCATCAGTACTGATCGTCCATCACAATTTTATATTGGAATAATAATAACATTTCTGATTTCAACCACTGAAAAAGGTTTCATCCCTAAGTCTTAGGTTACATAAAGAGTCAAATAATAATTTGCTTCATAGCTAAAGACTTCAGAGTTTATGGTTATTTCTTTGAATTCGACATTGATATAATCCCCCCGATGGTGATGGAAACTTTTCCATTATTTCCTAGGATTTGAAAAGTTGATTTTTTTTCTGCCATCATTTTGAGCTGTTTATGAGGTTATTTATAGTGTAACTGTGTCCTCAGGACACAGCTTAGTAAACTACACACATTCCTAGTAGAATACACAGACCTGTGAATTTGAAAAACACACACATTTTCAGTCTAGCCACAGAACAATGCTATATTCTGTAACTTTCATGGAGCATTGCTTGTTGTGTCCTTGAAAAGAATTATATCAATTGTTACTACTAGAGGTATCTGTTAAGAAAACACATTTCTGCCTTCAGTATGCAATAAAAATGAGATTTTACCAATTAATATAAGTGACATGGGACATCTAGACATCTGTATGTAAACAGCAAAATGTTTTAAAAACCTCAGTGATTTAAACTTAAGTGTTGTCCCTTAAAGGATTTATCATTATACTTTTTTATCTATCTATCTATCTATCTATCTATCTATCAATCATCTATCTATCAATCTATCTATCTATCTATCAATCATCTATCTATCTATCTATCTATC
>LOJH01025590.1:6079-19183 GCA_001685095.1 Ellobius talpinus
AGAGAGAGAGAGAGAGAGAGAGAGAGAGAGAGAGAGAGAGAGAGAAGAAAGTATAGTAGGAGGAAGCTGCTTGTTCAGTTCCTGGCCACCCAAACTTCCAAAATAATCATACAGAAACTATATTATTTAAACTATATTAGCTCTAGCTTCTAATGGGCTAACTTTTAGATCTTAATTTTAGCCCATTTCTATTAATCTGTGTATCGCCTCTAGGCTGTGGATTACTGGGTAAAGTTCCTGTGTCTGTCTCAGGGGGTCTATATGACATCTCTCTGACTGCCTGCCCTCTCTCCCAGCATTCAGTTCAGTTTTCCCTGCCTAGCTCTGCTCTACCCTATCACAGACCCAAAATAACTTCTTTATTCACCAGTGG
The DNA here is from genome assembly GCA_001685095.1 of Ellobius talpinus. NCBI lineage: Eukaryota > Metazoa > Chordata > Mammalia > Rodentia > Cricetidae > Ellobius > Ellobius talpinus. The sequence continues at coordinate 6,453 of LOJH01025590.1, forward strand.
CATTCACAGCATACATAGGGGAATCCCACATCACCTCCCCGTTTCTGTTTAAACAAAAAGGAAAGTTTTAGCTTTAACATAGAAAAAATACATAACAACACAAGAGTGAGTTTCACTGGCTCTTTAATCATAACAGGATGTGATAGAGATCCTTCTCCTAGGAAGCCAGCCCTCCTCACACAGAGCCTATAAGTCATTTAATCTTAGGTAGTTTACCCTCAAGAAATGTGAGCATTACATTTCTCTTTTGTTTGCAAGCCTCTCTGTAACAGTGCATTATATCAGAAAAAGATGGAAAAGGTAATACTTAATTTACAATGTGAAGTTTCTTTATCATTATAAATTCCATTTCAGTTATGTTATGTATGAAACTGAATTAATTTTGAATGCTGACTTTGTTAGATAAAATAGGAAATACCTTTTAAAATTACTTTTTTAACAAAATATAAATCTCTAGATTTTAGTAATTAACAAAAATGAGTGCTTTATTTTCATTTCACTAAAAGCACACTAACTGCAAATTAAAACAAATACTTTATGTCAAATAGAAATTTCTGTTCCTGAAGAAGCCCAAAATATGCTCCTCTTTTACAACTAAATTTGATTTATCAACTATCCAACACTCCAATATGCTTCTCTTTTAAAAGGCAAACCATGGAATTGTTATCTACACTCATTTTGCTCAGTTTTGTGGTGGGTAAGTATCTGTTTTGATGAAGATTTTTCAGTGGGAGTGTTAATCAAGGGAAAGCAGAATAAAGCAACAGTGTCTTTCCCTGCAGAAAATAAAAATAGCAAACTATAGGTAATATAAAATATTTGTCAATTATCATATTATTTCAAATCACTGATGAATTTCTCAATTATAACTTGTGACAAAATTGAAAAACAAACTAAGTACTTTAATCTTTTTTTAATTTTTAAGACATTCTTATTTTCCATACATAAGATATTACAGAGATGCTCTCCTAAGATGTTAGTCCTTATCACACTGAGCCTACAAGCAATTTCACCTTTATATTGGCTTGTATTTATTGACTTGCATGTGTTGAACAATTCCTGCACCCCTAGAAGAAAGCCAACTTGATCATAGTGAATGATGATTTAGATGTATTCTTGAACAGCATTTTCAAATATTTTATGTAGAATTTTTGTATGCCAATCAGAAATTGGTGTATAATTATCATTGTTGGGTCTTCATCTGTTTTTGGTATCAGGGTAATACTGACGTCATAAAAATATGTTTGAAATATATCCATTTTTGTTTAAGGAATAATTTTAATGGTATTCAGCCCATCCTACCTGGGGCTTTATGCTAATGCCACAAGACATAAATTGCTAAATAAAATGTCTGGTGCCAGGTACAATGTACTTCCTCTTGAATTGCAGGCCAAAGATGCTCTTGGGTTCCTGAAAAATTTCAGGCCATTTCCATTGCTCCTTTTGTCTAATAAAACTTGAGAGTAAAACCGTACTGTAGGGAACAACACACATACAGGACACAGATCATGTAGAAGTCGTGCTGGTACTTATCAGGAAGCTTCCCACTTGATAAATGAATTTAATGGTACTATGAAGTCACTTGTCAGCTACTGGGGGAAAATTCATCCACATGACAGGAATATCCATAAAAATCTTCCCAGGACCTTGTAAAGTGCCATAATAATTATTGTGGTAAAATATGCACATGAGTGCAATAAAGATACAAAAATGATGGGGGTTTGCAAGTGATTTTTGATGGATTTAAGAAATGTTTCAGAAGATGAAACACATGTCTGAGATGTAAATATGCCTCAAACCAATGGTTTAAGAGTATACAGAGCAAAATTCAGAATCTATTACTTGTATTTTGTTAGATGTGCATAATAACAAATTGCCCTCCAAATTTGTATCTCTCTACCCTAAGATTAATAAGCTCTTAGTTCTCATCTGAGAAGCTTCTTTGTGCAGTGGATAGTGGCTAATGGAAAAACTCAAAACTAGTCCAAATACAGAGAATAATTGTCAATAGAGTGCTAAAGAAAGCAGGAGATATTTAGATCATACCTGCTTTCCAAGGCTCAGGAACTATTGCTGGAAAAAAGGTGATAAAAATCAGAAGTTGGGGAAGACAGAAGTTAAATAGTGTGTTCTAGACTTCACAGAGCACTGCACACTTAAACTCATAGCCACTATTGTTGTCTGAACAAGATCAAGCCAGTCAATATGCCAGGGGCTCTAACCCTAGTTGAGAACTAATGGACAGTTAATGGTTTCTAAAAGAGGGACAGTTGGACAGTCAGCTTTCTTTAAGAGCAGGCCTCTAGGTAGTTGAACACCCTAGTGGAAGGTGTCATACCAATAGTATATTGAGAGTTAATGTTAAAGCCAATGGAAGAGAAACAGAGGAAGAAACAGAGACTGAAGAAGAATGAGATAGCATGGAACTGGGAAGAGTATTTGAGAAGGAACATGGCCAAAATACACTATGTGAAATTCATGAATAATTGTAATATTTTAAAAATCTCATTATTATTGTACTGTTAAGTATTGTATAATGCTTGTGAAATAAAAGAATGCAAGGAGTAGATTGAAGTTGGTATGTAGATTTGAGGTAGCTTTTAAAACGGTATTGGTAAATTTAGTTAAGAAGTAGCAACAACCGTAATAAAATAATGTTAGAATAGATGATGTGATTATTACACAAAAGAAACATTTAAACAGTATTCATATACTAATGGCAGAAAATATATACAGAATAAAGAGTACAATTATCAAGTAATAAGTCAAAAACAAAAGCTTTTGTTAAATTATCAGGCTACTTTATAAAAATAGTATTACAAAGACCTTCAATCACAAGCCTATTTCTTAAGTTGAAACTTTTCATTCAGCTTTCTTGTTTTAATTAGTCTTTTGTTTTAATTAATTTAAGCAAAAGTAGCATTAAGTAGTCTTTGTCATTTTCATGTTCATGGTGAAATTTTAGAAAACAGTCCTTAAATATCCTCATGGGTACCCATTGCGCAATCGCAGCATGCCTTTTTTATCTCCAGTCTCCTTAAAGCTGGAATTACAGATGTGCATCATCATATCAGTCTTTAAAAATTTAAATGAAAAAAAGCACATTAGCTCTATTTTACAGCATTAACTTTAAATATATACTTAATTGCTCTGAGCTAATAATAAAGAATTGTCTTTTATTTTTACCCTAATTATTAAAAAAATTACTTGTATTTTGTGATCTGGACATATGAAGAGCACATTGGAGTTATGGTATGTGTTTGGTATTTGGAGCCATGGTAATAACAGGACGTTTCAAAGAAAAAATATTCAGAAGAACAAAAAGGAGAAGATCTAACAGAGAACCTCTGGTCTAATAACAAAAAAGAAGTTAGAAGAAAGAGTGAAAGCAATCACCCCTACAAATCAGAACAAGTGGAAAAACATCAATATACCAATACCCCAAAACAGAAATATAGTAATTTCTGAGAAATATTCAGAGCTTCTCCACATTTCAGAGTAGATTGGCTATGTAGGATAAGAGCCATAAACAGCTTTTATTTTAGTCAAGAAAATTATTTATTATTTGACATCTTGTGTCTCACTTAACAATATTACAACTTGCTCCTGGCTAATTGTAAGCAAAGGGATGCTGTAATCTATCCACATCACTAAATTCACTGTCATTGTAACTCTATGGAGTAAATTATAACTTTTTGTTTTACTATCAGCATTCTAAGAATAAATATCCAGAGAATTTGAATTGGCTGAAGAAGAGTCTTTTTTAAAGAGAGGTATGGAAAAATTTAACTCACCATTCCCTGACATGTTTCACAATATTTTATGGAAAAACATTATTCCTTGATTATTAGAACTCTGGCAGTATTCAATAGTGACAAATTGATATGAAACTTCACTACTGTACAGCAGTTTCTCCCAGAATGCTTGCTTCAGGAATAATGGGGAGGGGCACAAGAGGTTTGGGAAGCAAAGAGAAGGTTAGGTATTTGGGAATGCAGAAAGCTGGAAGGTTCTACCATGCCTCTTCCCAGCTATATAGAAGGATCAACAATGGCTGGGAGGAGGAGACTCACCATGGAGCTGCAGAGAAGAGATTCTCAGACTGTGGACCTGTCTTCCAGCTCTGCACAGAGCTCCAGAAGGGCAACTTATGTCAGCCATCACTTGTAGTGGGCTGTGCTTTTGGAAGACATAGTTGTCTTTATTTTTTTCTTCAAACTAGCAACCCTTTATCCATGTTCCTTTTATTAACCCCAATAAAAATAGTGCTTTGTTATGTTGGATTTTGTTTAGTTAGTACATTGGTCTGTCATAGGTTCCCCTTCTGGAATTTCTGCATTTCCAAGGTGGGGAGGATCTCTTAGAGAACAATTAGGAAATAAGAAAGAAAATGAAAATAATGCTAGATTTGCAGATCTCATCAAGACATAGTTACTAGTAAGTTTTTAATGGGCAGGTGAGTTGGCTAAATAAGTAAAGATGCTTGTGAACAAGACTGGTGAGCAGAGTTCAAAATTATGATCTAACTCTCCCAACCCCTAGATGAGATACTCTCTCATCCCCACATGTGCTGATCTCTACACAGACACACCAGTGGTCATATGTACCTACTTTCACACACACACACACACACACACACACACCACACCACACACCACACCACACACACACACATACACACCACACACACATGGGGGGGAGGATTTCTTAAATGCATAAAACCCTAAGTTTGTTAAAACACGTACAGATACGTATATGATGAATGAATTTAGCTATAAAGATGAAAATGCTGGCTAAACTGTGATCACACTGTAATTATAGAAATGTCAATAAAAATTTAAATGTCATTGTTTTTTCAAGGGATTAAATTAACTCATCACTCAATCACTCATGATTGATATTATCTCGAAAATTTCCACAAATGTAGAAATCACAGGTTTAGAGGAAGATAGAGAATATGAGATGAGTGGAATAAGAAAGTAAAAAATTAAAAAATAGATGAAAAATATAGAGCAAGATTTTGGGAAAACTGGAAGACATTTTCAGAGATTTTTACTATCTCTGTGATGTCTATCAGTATTTTTAATCAGTCTATTATGAACTCTTAATAATTCTGAATCTATAAACCTCCTTCAAATTATATTAACTCGGAAGAACTGCACTAATGGAAACTATTTTTACTAGATAATTTCTATCTATCTAGAGCCTCTACAATTTAAATATCACTTGACGTCACTATGTCTTTATAAGAAAATTTTAGTTGTTCTTAAGTTGATTATCTAATGACACAGATTTCATCAGTAATGCAAGCATCAAAACACATATTTACTTCTGTATCTTTAATAGAATCTATTTGGAGTGGTGAAAAACATTCTTTATCCCATTGGAATTGCTCCATAATTCTGTGCTCCAGCTTTTGGCAATAACAAAGAAAAGCTTTCTGTAAGCCTGTGATTATAGAACTTTCATAAGGACAAACCATGGCAGATAATTCAAGGCTATTAGGCCCTTTTCATGTTGATAATTATCAGGTATTTAATGCTTTGTGAATATTTCCAAATTAATGATTAATTAGCCCATTTTGCAACCCAGGTCAGTCAGTCCCATTATACAACTTGCTTTAAAAAAAAGCTGCAAAGGCAAGACGAGTTTTACATAGAATGCTTCAGTAGTTATAATCTTTGGGGCTATTCAGGACTGAAGAAAACATTACTAAGTTTTATAGAAATTTAATGGATTATACCTTTGTTTGCAACAATGCAGAAGACTTGCAGAATATCTCCAAATCAGCTTAGTATGTTGTGAATCCAGATTGAGCTACTTTCATAAAATCTATGTGATCCATAATGGACATTATTTTTTTACATATGTAAGGTGCTCTAATCCTTACCAAAAGATGTGTACTAAATTAGGAAACTTTACAAAGCAAAATACAACTTAGAAAGAATAACATCAGGACTATCCAGGTAATGCAAAGGGAAGAGAGAGTAAGAACATTAGGACTGATACATTGCTGGAGAAGAGGTGGGATTCAGGCAGTTAGTGGAACCATTTCTAATATGAAAGCATGTTAACTTTATCAATGTCTTAAAAATGAGTATTACGAGCTGTAAAATTCTATCCTCTGAGTAGGACAGACATTATCATTCTTATCAGAGCAGTTATACCTGTATGTAAGCACTTGTTCATGAGAAACCCTCAATACTAGACCTGTTGAGGTTCATTCATAAAAAGGAATGGAGAAGGCGATCAGACTTTGATCTGAGCTTTCCTTTCCTCCCCCTGCACTTGTTTATTAGCTGTATGCAAGTCTACCTTAAATACATATATTCTTACAGTCTCAGGAGGTCCTCATGTGTACAAAGAATGGAGGGTCAGTGGAGGACTCCATTCATAGCTAGCTATAAGGAAACTATAATGTGAGAATTTTCAGTGGTATAGCTGCACTGGAATCTTTTGTTTCTTTAAGTAATGCTTCTCTCATTCTTTGTAAGCCCAACCATATCCCATTGGTTCACTAAGGTAAATTTTAATAGAATCATTCTTTGGAATTTCCATGGTGTTCTATTGAGGATGAGTAGGCATTTGTTCCTGCATCCTCTGGAAAACTTCATGGAACACATTTCAGTGATGGCATACATTATCTGGATTCAATCGCTAGCTTATTCAAAAAGAAAAAATCATGAATTTTTGTAAATTTTCATTTATTTCTCCTCCTATCCCTAAATTTAATGATGACATCTTTCTTAGGTAGTAATATCAATAACACTGCTTCCAAGAACCTCAATATTAACACGTTTTAATATCAGTTTTTTTTAATCTCTATTACTATGGAACCCAAACTATATGCATTGTTGGATTTTATAGAATTGGAAAACACAATATTTCATCTTAGATATCTAAGAGTCTCTATGTCCTAGAGATTAGGAGGAGGCTTTCAGGTTCTACTAGTCTGAAATATTTTTTTAACAAAGTCTGTAAATAATTTCAAAAAGAATACTTTTGATTTTTATTATCGTTTAATACTTATATATTAGATTGTTTTAAGTTTTATTAAATGTTGTAATAGTTTGCTGTTTGAAAATTGTCAATGTTTCTGATTTTTTCCATAATTAAATAGACATAATGAACAAGTTTTAATATTTCAAACTATTGAAAACATTTTTTATTTGGAGTTTGAGAATTTGTAGCAATTGACCTAGAAAGACATGTTGTTTTCTCATGAAAATTGTGTAACTGGAGGTTTTTCTGCTGTCAACCAGTTCCCAAATAACCACTCTGAGACAATATTAACTGCAAATTATTTGGCTAGTTGCTGAGACTTATTATTAACTACTTATTACAAATTAAATTAACCAGTTTCTATTAATCTGTATGTCTGGCACTTACTCCTCTGGCAGCTGCTGGCATCTCCCTTGACTCCACCTTCCTTCTCCCTGTATTCAGTTTTCAGCCTAGCTATATTCTGCCCTGCCATAGGATAAAGCAGCTTCCTTATTAACCAATGGGGATAAAACATATTCACAGCATACGGAGGGGAATAGGACATCATCTCCACTTTTCTATCTAATTAAAAAGAAAGGCTTTAGTTTTAACTTGCAAAATTACATGCAACAAAACAGGTATCAAACAGATTACAGTTATGATATTTAGTCTATGTATATTTTGCAAAATTGAAGAAAATATTCTATCATCTATCTTATCTTTGTGAGTCCAAAGTTTTGTATCTAGTTTATCACTTATCATAACCAAAAAAACTATAATTATAACTATCTAGTCTTCAACTCCACCAAAATTTCCAGCAGTAAACAGGAAGAGCATTATAAGCAACTTCCAAAACTCTAGAATTGACAGAGACTTCTGGTTGCCTGGACAGTCATTCAAAGTTCTTCTGTAATGTTGAGTCATCTATCTTCAGGCTACAGATGTAGAATGTATGGTACATCTCTCAGTGAAGCAGTAAAACAGAAGAATTCTCCTGCCTATTTTGGCAAAACTCATGGCTCTCTCTTTTCTGTGTTTAATAGAATGTCTGGCAGATGTTTCCATGAAGCAAGAACCTTGAAGGAGTATCCCACTTTGTTTTGGTAAGTTGGGCAGTCATTTTCATGTAGGATCTGCATGTGCAGTTTACACAGTATACTGCCAAGCAGTCAAGGAAAGAGCAGCTTCTTGTCCAAATAGCTAGAATTGTCACATTGAAGGCAAATTTTAAAAGGAAATTCTTTAATGCCCATCATCATCTTGAAGTAATTGATGCTGCCAGGAGTAGACAAGTCTCACTCCTGAGAAAGTACAAGTTCTTGATACATTTTAAATGCCATATTCTCTAGGTTTTTGAAGTGTGTGAAGATTAGCTATCTATTTGAAATATTTCTTTGTATATCTAGAAAACCTAACTAAATTGACTGTAAGTTTGACTACTATAGATGACTATTAATTTGTATTTCTTAACTATACATTGCATTTTAATGAGCTGCGTAAACATAATACTTTAAACAGGAGTAGAAATATACATATAGTGAAACAAAATTGACCTAAATTTGTATTCAGCGAATCAAAATTCATACCAATGTAAAGTATTTTGAGATTAGCTGTTGTTTTTTCAGAATAAAGTAGATTCAATAATCTATCCTTTTATTATTTCTATGTCAAATTACTCTTTTTACTTTAGAAAGATATTGTCTATGACAATTAATCATTTTTAATCAACTTCCTTTAAATGAAAATAACCATTTATAAACAATATTTTGGGAATTTGGGAATAGTTTTATATACTACCTTCTGCTGGTTTGGGGCATGTGTAATATTCTTTTGTTTGTTTTTTTTCAAGACAGTATTTCTCTGATTAACAGTACTGTATGTTCTGAAACTCACTTTGTAACCAGGCTGACCTTGAATTTACTGAGATACACCTGCCTCCGCCTCTCAAGTGCTGGGATTAAAGGCATGCACCACCACAGTCCAACCATACTTGTAATCTTATGGAGATATTGAGAAAATTTAGAATTATAGTTAAGTCCTTATGGGGCATTTTATGTGGTTTATCTGCCTTAAAATAGTTCTGGATGTTGGATTATCTGGCCACCACTCCCATGAGAGACCTGTGGGGAGATCTTGCTCCATAAAACCATATTAGCCTAGAAGAAATACACAGTTTCTCATTTTCTGTGGAAACAAAATCAGAACCTCTTTTACAAAGCAACATATCCTTAGACCCAAATTTTATAGACAAGATATCATTATTTTGGTTTAGATTAGCAGCTCCCAAATCATATGTTTCTCTTCAGTTAGTTTATTAACATTCAAAATCTCAAAGAAAACACAAGAGTATACATAATCCAGACTCTGTGTATTCTCCATCTTTACATGGCTTATTATAATTTTTATTGCTCTATTTCCTTTTAAAGAACCTCCCTTTATTATCTTTAAATAGTTCTTTTCATCTATGATGCTATCTTTTACCTTTTCTCTCCCATGTCTATAAAACTCATAGTAACCCATTTAGTAGCCTTTTTGTCTGAATCTGTCTTTGTGATATATCTGTAATCATTTTCTCACTGGGAGAATTTTAAAAATGCTAAGTGGACATGGCTAGGACCAAAGCCAAGGCTTTGGCTGTTCACTTTGCTCAGCTCTGCTTTCCAACATGGCACAGGTGAACATACCACCACCTCTGGAAGCCATGTTTACTGCCCCAACTCTGGGAAGAAGTGAGTCCTTGCTGCACGAAATAACTTGCAGCATGCTTTCCACAAACCCCATTCAAGTGCTCCATAGCAGGACCTCCCAAAAGAGGTATCTACCACCATGAACCAGAAAGTAATCTCTTAAAGGAGCTGCTCATCTGTTCACCAGCAGGAAACAGCAGCTACCAAGAAGCCATTTTTGACTGTGCTTTTTGTGTGTCTACACAACCTATTTTTATAAGCTTTCTCAGACTTCATGTGGATGTACATGCCCCACATTGGGTACCACTTGTAACCAGGTTTTTCTCCTGTTGGTTAGTTCCTGAATAACCACTCTAAGGCTGAATATTAATTACAAACTGTTTGGCCTATTAGCTCAGGCTTATGGTTAACTAGCTCTTACAGCTTAAATTAACTCATTTCTATTAATCTGTATATTGCCAAATGATCCTTTCTAATAGTAATGCTCTGGCATCTTATTCTTTCAGAAGCTGCTGGCATCTCCCTCACCTCTACTTCTTTCTCCCTGTATACTGTTTGACTGTCTAGCCTAGCTATGTTATGCCCTGCCATAGGCCAAAATAGCTTTTTCACTCACCAATGGTAATAAAACATATTCAAAGCATACAGAGAGACATCACACATCAAGAACAGATGACATCCGTAGAACACTGACTTTTTTTTAGATGAAATCATATAAAATCAGCACTTTACATTTAAGAAATTGTCTGCAAAAATGTGACTAGGAAGGTAAGCAGAATGGAATACAATTTTGTGTTAGCTATGAATCACCTTTGTTTGATTTATTGATATATGTGTGTTCAACTATTCTTGTCTTAATCAGTTTTTCTAATATTGTAAAGAGAAACCATGAGTATGGCAGCTCTTATAAAAGAAAACATTTAATTGAGGTTGTGGCTTATAGTTTCACAGGTTTAGTCAATTAACATCTTGGCAGGAAGCATGGTGGTTGGGAATATGGCAGTGTGCAGGCAAACAAGGTACTTGATAATTCTCCATTTGGATCTAAAACCAACAGAAAGTAAACTAAGACACTGAATGGTATCCTAAACATATGTGAGACCTCAAAGTCCATGCCCTCAATGGCACACTTTTTCCAACAAGGCTAAACCCACTCCAGAAAGGCCACACCTCCTACTAGTATAGCTCCCTTTGGGGAATATTTTCTTTAAAATCACCACAATTCTATTTAAGAGACAAAAAGAATTAATTTATTCTTGTTCTACATAAATGTTCATTTAGTTATCATGATTAAATCAGAGTACTACTTATTCCTGCTATGTCTTAGGATGTTTTACTTACATGTCCTCCAAAGATCTATTATGATTCAAGTTCTGATCCTGTAGTGGTGATATTCAGAAACACTGTGAAGCATTTCAATGGTGGGTCTGGTAGGATTCTTTCAGTCCACTGGTAGCATGTTTTTTTTTAAAAAAAAGTCCTACAATTCCTTGAGTTCTAATAAAGAGTTCTGTAAAAGGAGCAAGACTGCACACTCTTAATGGTCTCTGTTTTCTGGCTGGAGACACATTTGCTCTGTCTTTTCCATCATTGCTATTTTCATGTAGCTCTCACTAATTAAAAGTGAGCCCAACTTGTGCATTGACTTTTAGCCATCCCAAACTACTTAGGAAGTAACTTGTCTTTGGTATTTCTCTACGGTAACAAAATGCTTACTTAAATTTCCAATTAAAAATGGATTCCCAGCTTCATAATTCTGGGAATCTATGTAGGTTGTGCCCTAGGAACATAGTAGCACCCTTGGCAGTCTTCCTTCTCATGTCCCCCCTGCAATTACTAAATTAGCTTAGTGCTCAGCAAAACCCTACATCCTTTATCTGTGTCCCACTATCAATTATTATGTATTTCTTTAAAGTTCTTTAATGAAGAACCATTTCTTTTTAATATTATCAGATTAAAAGAAAATCAAAAGAAGGATAACATTTAAGGAAATGTGGAATTTATGTGAAACTCAAATCCTAATATCTATAAATTAAGCACTGTTGGAATGTAGCCACATTTATACATTTTTGTATTGCCTATGACTGCTTTTTGCTACAAAGTCAGAGCCAAGTACTTGCCAGGGAACACTTCTGGTCTGTAAAGCAGGAAATATTTACTATCAAGTCATTTACTGAAAACTGTTCTGCAATAACTCTGAATCCTGCTCTAATTCATGCTCCTGAAAATTCCTTCTCTGAGGAGACAGCAGAAACCAGGAGGTTAATAGGTTGTATAATATCTCTCAGGAAAGAAAATGGTAAATAAAACTCATACTGGCCTCAGCCTTTTGGTCTTTATGTGATCTCAATCTGTTGTGATGGCAAGCATTAAAATGAATAATAGCACTGAAGAAAATACATTTTATACTACAAAATACATTTCCAAGCTTATCTGATAATTTCCTTAACATAATTTTATGCAGACATGTAAATTATTCAAAGCTTTAGAATTGACAGAGACATCTTGCTGCCTGAACAATCACCAAAAGTTCTTCTGCATCAAGGGAGCATCCACCTTCAGCCTACAGGCCCATAGTATCCAGCAGACTTTTCCAGGAAGCAGGGAATTTCAAAGACAGTTTTGGCTATAGTGGTAGTTTGTCAGCCATTTTCTTCTGTGTTCTGCAGAATGTCTTGAATACTCTTTCAAGAAGCAGGAACCCCAAAGGATCTTCTCATCTATAGGCAAGTTTATCAGTCACTTCTGCATGGGTCCTGTTGGGCCAATTTATACAGCATGCCATCAAGCAGCCCAAGCAAGAGCAGTTTCTTGCCCAAATGGCTAGCCAATTCAATATGGAGCCTCTTCAATGCCTATCATTCTTCTGAAGTAGATTGGTGCTGCCTAAAGCAGATGTGTCTCATTGTCATGAAAAATCCTAARTTTTTAAACATTTTAAATGCCATATTCTGAAGTCTTTTTAAGGTTTGAAGAATGCCTATCCATCTGAAATACATCTCTGTTCATCTAGAAAATCTAACTAACATGACAACAAGCTTGACTATTATAGATGATTAT
>LOJH01025592.1:0-15646 GCA_001685095.1 Ellobius talpinus
GTCCTTCTGTCTATGTGTTGCTTTCATTGGTTTAATAAAGAAACTGCCTTGGCCGTTTGATAGGGCAGAGTTTAGATAGGTGGAGTAGACTGAACTGAATGCTGGGAAGAAGGGAAAGAGAGGCCACCATAGAGTTGCCAGGCCAGACATGCTGAATGTTTCCCGGTAAGCCACGACCTCGTGGTGACATGCAGACTATTAGAAATGGGTTGAATTAAGATGTTAGAGTTAGCCAATAAGAGGCTAGAACTAATGGGCCAAGCAGTGATTTAATTAATACAATTTCTGTGTGATTATTTTGGGTGTAACCTAGCCGGGCGGCTGGGACCAAAAGCAGGTGCTCGTTCCCTACAACAGGCCAGCGACTATAGAGGCTCTTGAAGCTCACCCTACAAGACAAGGTCACAAGCCCCATTCTGTTGCCCACATGTGACCCCTGAATTTTTCATAGGGTACAAAGGGTCCAGTTTCTTCTCCTCAATCTCATAATAAGAGAATTCCACAGGAAACATTTTCAGTAGTCCCAGTGAGCTGTTTTCATCTCAGAAATGAATTCTTCCTCTCTGCACTGCACACCCTACTGCCATGACAGAGAACCCCAAGACTGTGAGGGTCCTGTAAGAAAGGGAGAGGGGGAACCCTTAGGCAGTCCAGAGCTGCTTTTCCACACCAGTCTCAATCTACGCCCTATTAGTCATTCTGGGCTGTAGGAGGATGCATGTGAACAGAATTATATGTATAAAAAAAACTTCCTTAGGTAAGTATTTAATAATGTCCATCTAAATGGTGCATTTCACACCACACTCTCAATGTCCCCGGAAACTGCATCACCCCCATTGGCTGGCCTTGGAATAGATAACATCATGAAGGGGGACTTCTGCTACATTTATCTTCTGCAGAGCATCCCAGTAGCACTAGGGATAGAAAGGAGGAGGAAAGCTGAGCTTCCCTCTTGTAGCCCATGGAGAAGGATTGATCAGCACTCCTCACCTCTGCACCCCATGACCTCCTAGGGCTCCTGCTGGGCCCTGATTACTTCCTTCCCTGATCCTTAATGGCTCAGGGAGTCAGGAAGACTGATAAAAGGGAGGAGAAAAGTCTCAAATAGGCTGAGAATGTTTTTATTTTCTTTTTTTGAAAGACTGGTTAATAACATGCAAGAGCCCAATTTCTCGTTGCAAAGGTATGTGGGTGGAGGGGGTTATTTTTAAACCAATGACTAAATCATCTCCATTGTCAGCATTTCATAAAAATTTATTTTAATCTAAAGTGTATTAAACACCCAAGGGGGTGGAGCCAGGCCCTGAGGTTAGCATCTTCTGCCCATGGGCGGGTGGGATGGGGGTTGTGAGGCTAAGGCAGCAGACTGCTGGATCTAAATGTCAATCTAGCCCCAGAATCATCCCTCCTGGACTCCAGCCACTGCATCCCACCACACACTTTCTGATGCCCCCATCTCTAACATACACACCCAAGGAGAGGCAAAGAAAATCAACAACAACAAAAAAAATCTAGAAGAGGAATAAGCCCTCCCCGCCAGGCTCCTTCATGCATGTGCTTCCATCACGCTCTGGACCACGTGTGGCTTGGAGCGTCACACTCACCATCTCCCGTCTGCCTTCATCCTTCTCCTGCAGCTTCAGATGTGCAGACACCTGCAGGTGACAAGGGCAACAGTGAGGCGGCTTCTGGAAGAACGAGTCTTATGGGATCCAAGCACAGTCCAGTGGTCATGCCTTAGCCAAAGCCAGCACGGCCCAGAGTCCCATCAGCTTTTTAAGCTGCTTGATGGATTCATAGGACACTTTCCCACTCTGGTGGCCTGATGGGGGTGCGGCCCTGGGAAAGCTATAGGGGTTGCTATGCTTCTGCTTATCTTGGGTGTCCATGAGACATTTCTGTTCCAGCACAGAGACAAGGAAACCTTAGGCAGCAGGGTGTGAAGACAGCCTGGGAGGGGACCAGTAGTGCATTCAGGACCACCACAAATTGGGAGATAAACCATTGCTGTCCATCATTGCTGACTTGAGGTTGTCACCTTGGGAGGATCTGCAGATAGCAGGTGTGGGACAGCAGAGTGAACTTCCTGGCTTGTTTACTCAGATCCTGTTTACCAGGATAGTATGGGGTCCCCAGCCTTGCAGTATAATATGGGGTCCCTAGCCTTACCTGGTGAAACCCAGAGACTGAATTACCCACCCAGGTTCAGCCCTTTTTCAGTTATACCAGACTCTGTGTTCTTGGGAATACCTGGACCTACCTCAGTTTCCTCACCAGCACAATAAGTTTAAAATCTACCTCATTAATTGATGAAGTTGCTGAAGGGGTCAGATGAGAGACTGAGAGGCAAGGGAGGGGACTGAAGAGGCCCCAGACCTCAGAGTGGGACAAGGGTAGGCCTACATCACCTCTGTAAGAATAGCTGCCTGTCTTGTGACACCAAGTGTCACAAGTACCTGTCAGGACGAACATGAGGCAAAACAAAACAAAAAACACATAAAAATGTACAATGGCTGTAGGTCAGTAGCCGGTGGCCAGGAAGTGGAGACCATGGAAGACAGGATCTCGAGGGGTAGAAGGCTAAAGAGAAACATCCCCAATGGTACTGTGAAAGCCCTCAACTGAGGATCTAACCGTATGTGATTCTGAAAAAAGATGTATTTCATAGCACAACCTAGAAGACATACAGTTACCCCAGAACAGAAAAGACCTAGAAGACAGACAGTTACCCCAGAACAGAAAAGACCTAGAAGACAGACAGTTACCCCAGAACAGAAAAGCGATAGGGCTGGAGAGTCAAAGCGATGGTTCTCACACCAGCGACTTCACGGTCCACCAGGGACTCACCAAGAGCTAAAACCAGGTCACTCGACACATGGAGGGTCACTCAGGGCCTCACAGGAGTAGGCAAGTACATGAAGGGCGAGACTGGAGGTGAGGGAAACCTCCTCAGTAGCCTGCCTGCCCTGGACTGCATGCAAATCCTCTCACATCCTCTAAGCCTGCCAAAGCCCCACTGGAGGCCAGATAGACAGGCAGTTCTCCCTAAAGTCACTGTTCATGGACTGGGAGGTGGTGTCCTCTTACCCAGTACCAGGGCAGAAGAGCGAGAGTAACCCTGCCAGGCCCTCTCTTTTTGCTTCTCCACAAAGCGGGTCAAGGAGCAGATCCCAGATCTGAAATCATAACCCACTTTTCTTCATTGAGCTAAGACTCCTTTGAAGTGGCACAAAGTGCTATGTGGTGGCTACTATCCGCTGTTTTGCACATTCCAAGTCATGAATGGAAGGGCAAGACCTCTCTGTGTAAGGCCACCAATATGAACATCTCATCTGCTAACCGAAGTGCAGAGTCTCTGACAATGTCCTCTTCAGGACCAGGGGAGGCACAGTCCCTACCGGAACTCTATGTAGCGGCACCCAGAAAGCAGAGAAACAGTGCCAGCTAGGCACAAAGTGAGCCATGACAGGCAGAGGCTACCAACCAGAGCTGAGTGTTGGTTTGTAAATTACCCTTTAATGAGATACATTTTAGAAGCTTCTTTGACCCACAATGAGATCATGTGGGCTGTCACTGACTGGGGAGGGCGTAGGCCCTTATGAAAAGCAAAGATCCCAGAAGTCAAGAGTTCTTGCATTGGTGGGGACACAGTCCATGCAAAGAAGAACACGGCCTGACTGTTCTGGAAACCTATGATACCGGCGTCATCTGGACACTTTCACGGCCCCAGAGGGAAAGGTATTTTTAAACTCCCAATGGACGTATGCACTGAAGTCTCATGTGAAGACACGGTGAGAAGATACAGTAGAGTGGAAAGAACCATGGACAATACTGACAGACTCAAGGACAACACTGATAGACCCAAGGTCTAGCCATAGACTGGAATAGTCTCACAGATGAGGAAGCCATGGCCAAGGGGCTAAAGCAACATCATGGAAGGAGGCAGAGTTTAGCAGTGATGCTCAGAGACCCTGAGTCACAGCCTTGCTTCAGAGTCCCCCTCATGGAGCTGGGAAGCCTGCAGGCCTGCCTCACAGCTTAACTCCTACAGATTCTGCTCACCCCTGCTCCCCAGAGACAGCACAGCCTCGACCCTGTAGGTACTCAGCAATGACTGACTCTGTCTTTCACCTATGGGTGAAATATGGGTGAGTCTGATGAGGCTCTCGGATAACTAGCAATCTACCAAAGATAGAACGATTCAAGGCAGTGATGGAGGGTATCTAGATTATACCAGCTTGACATAGGTGACAGTCATCTGGAAAGAGGGAACCTCAATTGAGAAAATGGCCCTACCAGACTGGCCTGTGGGCAAGTTCCAGCCCTGGGCTGGTGGTCCTGGGTGCTATAAGAAAGCAGGCTGAGCAAGCCAAGAGGAGCAAGCCAGTAAGCAGTATTCTTCCACGGCCCCTGCTTTAGGTCTTGCTTCCAGTTTCCTGCCCCACCCTAGATGATGGGCTACAATTAGAAGCTGAAATACCTCCCCTCATCATGCTTTCAGTCCTGGTGTTTTATTATAACAATAAAAACATTAATTAAGCAGAGGGGAAGTTGCTTAGCCCAAGGGTAAATAGGAAGGTGGTTACCATGGAAAAAAATCATTCAACCAGGTGATCAATAATCTCAGAAATTTGATTGTGACTCTGCCAAATGAGAGCTATTAAAACTTCTAGTCTAGGGAGTTATGTTCCACAAAGCTGTGTAAGCAGCATCTCAGAGGGAGTGAACTGGATGTGGCCAGGTGCAGCAAGCCTGTGTTGTCCCGAGGGCAGGGGTGGCTCACCATCATGGCCTCCTGAACGGTGAGGTGAGGCAGCAGCATGTCATCCTGCATGATGTAGCATGAGACCTTCCTGAAGCAGCGCAAGTCCCGGGGCATGCCATTAATGAGGACTGCCCCCTTCATGCCGGTCTCCCTGCAAAGATAAGCAGAGAGGTGGCTGCCAACCAGCTCCTTCAGCACCCCACCTTCAGGTGGCTCGGAGAAGCAAGCAAGAGAAGGGGCCTCCCTCCCTCCTGGGATCTTCCCAGCAGAACCATTCACCATGGCGACAGGATGGGGCAGAGAGACCAGAGACCCAGAGTACCACATTAGGACTCTGCCGGGAGCAAGCGGCCAGCCAGGAGACAAGCCACACACCAGGCCTTTCCCAAATGGCATGTTTTTCACACCAGAAGGAAACGGCTTTTCTTCTTTGCCGGCTGCACAAACATGCCTGGGAACACCCCACGATACAGCTGCAGGGCAAGGATGTACACCAATGGCTGCCCTATTTGCAGCCCAGGTGGCACCAACTGCTCCAGGATCACAGGTGCATGCAGCAGATGCATCAGGTAGCTCAGAGACAGCATCCCAGGCATGACAGTTCAGCCCCATGACTGGTCCTGATGCAAGGGGAGAACCTTGTGACTGCAGGTGAGGGGGTTGGGAGCCTCCTGTGTCCTAATAGGGTTGGAGGACACTGCTCTGGTAGCCACCTGTCAGCTCCTCAGGCATGTGCACACTGGGCCTGCTGCCTCTCAGCAGAGCTAGCTACCAGGGCCCCATATCTTTCTTTCTTCCCAATGACACATCTTCTCAGCTCTGCCTCCTTGTGGCCATGGAGAACAGTGATGGAACCTGTGGGGACTGATAGAACCATTCTGGGTTCCAACTTCCTGTGGCCCACTGTCAAGGCTGAGGGCACTCCCAGGCAATGGGCAGCTCCCCTGGCTTCCTCTGGGTACCCAGCCTGGCAGGACTGCCTTTGCACCTCTGGAATACATAAGCACCCTTGGTCTTCTAGGAACTGCTGTGCTGTTCTCAAAAACAGCCAGCCCCCCAAAAATACCCGAGTAGGCTCCCTCCCTGCCTTGACTCAGGGAGTTGAGAATTTAGCTTTGATCTTTCGATGTGAATGTAATGGATAAGAACTTGTCATGGTGATGATTTTGAAAATCAGAACCTCTGATATTAAGAAGCAATTCAGAACTCTAATGAACAGTGAGGTTTATCTTTCACCTCCCACCCCAGTAACTGAAATAATTAGTATTATGGGTGTCCGTTATTAGTCTCAGGGACTATAGCATGTTCAGGCTTGTATCTGAAATGTACCCCCCCCCGATCCCCAGTTTGTGGTACCGAAATGGGGGGTTGTGGGGCCTGGGTGGTAGAGGTGAGTCACTAAGGACAGGCCTTTAAAGGTTGAAGCCTGGCTCTGCCTCTGTTTCAGCTGCTGTGTGCCTTCTTTCCCATGACTGTTCCCTCCGAGATCGTGAGCCAGAACAAACCCTTGCTCCCTTAAGTAGCCTCTGCTGCAGGAATTTGGCCACACTAACAGGAAAGCAAGTGATACATTCTAGCAGATACTGAAACCATGAGGAGTTTTGTACACTATATGACCATGACTTTTCCTATGCCGTGTGTGTTAACATACAAATTAAGCATGGTAAGAAATTAATAGTAACAACTAATAGAACAGTTATAATGTGTTGTAATGAAATTGTCAACATGCCTGTCCTTGTACTTTGGGGACATTATTAAGAAAAGCAAGGGTCCTTTGAACAAAATCCCATATCTTTCTAACCAATCTGGTAGCTAGGCAGTTAACAGGCATGAAATGTGGCTAACCGACCCATGTCCTGGATGGAACAAAAGTGGCATCAGATTGCATCATATTTCTTTTAAAAAGATGTGTGCAAGTAAAAGTATGAACTTTTTAGGCTGGAGTTTTAATTTTTTTGGTCCAGGGTTAACTATGGATTATTATTGCTGCCACTCCTGCTCTGTGAGAACTGAAGAGTAGGATTTTACAAAGCCTTTCTTAATCACTTCAAAAGGTTCCACTTTAGAATCATTCACCAATGAATGACCTTGGTGTGACCTTGGGAATGGTGATTCCCTAAAGCCCTGAACAATCATGGAAACCACAGGCCTTGGACACGGCAGCTCCTCATTCTCTTCTGCCACGCCTCGTCTAACTGTCCAGCATGCCGCCCTACTGGCTCTCTGTCTTCTGATCACTGCTCTTCCAGATCTTGACCTTTATACACTTTCCTGTCCAGAGGATATACTGAGGGCAGAGCTAACTAGGAAGCTGCCTTGTCCATCTGCCTGGGGTCTCTTCTTCATGGCCTGTGCAGCCATCAGCAGGTGTAGGCTTTCGTCACTGTCTTCTCTGCACGACTTCCTG
Source organism: Ellobius talpinus (assembly GCA_001685095.1). Taxonomy (NCBI): domain Eukaryota; kingdom Metazoa; phylum Chordata; class Mammalia; order Rodentia; family Cricetidae; genus Ellobius; species Ellobius talpinus. The sequence goes on from LOJH01025592.1 coordinate 7,173, forward strand.
CCTTAACTCTGAAGCTCTGTAGACAGCATGCACCACACACAACCACACCCACCCACCCACATATACACACACACACAGGCACACAGGCACACATGCACGCATATGCTCAGTTTCCCAGGAGTCCATGTGAGCACATCTTCCGGTAGCAAATGCTGTACATGACAGAATGCTCCCAGAGACGACAGCCCTGAAGTGGCTCCGCCCCTCACACAGCTTTCTCTGCTGGCATCTGCTCACCTGTATCCCGCCAGAATGTTCATGAGCGTGGACTTCCCAGCTCCAGAAGGACCCATGATGGCCACCAGCTCTCCACTGTTGAATTTCCCAGAGATCCCTTTCAAAAGGGTCTTGTATCCTGCAAAATGCAGGGTGGATTAATTTTTCTAATTGTTGCATGCTCTGTTTGGCCCCAATGCTGAGCTGCTTGGCTGCAGCCAAAGGCAGAGTCTCCCACAGTGAATGAGGTATGAAAGATACGAAAGACTTAAGGTGCATTCTACGCCAGAAGCAGACCTGGGTCTGTTTATGCTACTCTCTTCCCAGAATGACCTCATCCTCTATACCCATGTTCACAGCACGTGCACATTGCTTAGGGTTTTCAGAGCACTTATTCAAGTGGCATCTAAGTCTAGGAAGATCCACCACCCCCATGTCAAAAGGGCAGGTGGACAGAGCCTATTCAGCACCAGACCAATGGCCGTGTCCTCCTCCTGATGTGGTACACAGGTCTCTGTATTGACAAGCAATTATCTCAGCATTTCATTTGCGAGTTTTTTCCTTACCCCTTCTAGACTTACAGAAACACAAATAATTTGTACACAATTCACAAGCAATTGCTTTATGATTAAATAATATAATCAATGCATTGTTAATCCCCCTATGAATGATTAAAAGGGCTTATTGTCACACAGTCACATCAAATGTCTAGGGAAGGTCTGCCAAGTGTCTTCTGCCAGGATCTTTAGAAGGGGGGGGCACACATCCAAAACAAAGTCAGAGCCCTGTAGTTTTCAAGTAGACTGTGGAAATGTGCTATAAATGACAAACAGAAGCCAGCGGTTCAGAGATAAAGATGCCAGCTCAGACATGTCCCTTGGCATGGTGTCAGGTAAGAGCCCACCCTCGCATGGCAGGCCCCTTACATTTTAGCTCCTGTGCATAATGGCTAAAGAGACCTCCTGAGCCAGGGACATGTGGGGAACTTGCCTGGTCTCCCCAGGCTCCAGCAAGCACAGGTCGAAGAGAACTCCACCCCACAGGGACGGCTTATCCACAGGCTCACTGTCTCTCACAGATGGGACAGTTGGACATTTCAACCTGTCACCAGGTGCCACCTTAATTTGGACAAGGAGTCCCTGGAGCCTTGTTTAAGCAAGGCAAAGAGAAGCGGAAGCTAGAGCCAGGAAGCCTGCGGCTCTGAGACTGAATCATTAAGCAGAGGAGGTTGGTTGTCAGCTGTTGCCCCAGAGGGCTGAGAATCATCCCAGTGGGAGAAGGGGCCTGGGAACAAAAGGGAGGGGCGCTGAAGGAAGCTCAAGCTGTGGAGGAACCCGGTTTCCCTACATGTTGGCATTGGAGAGCAGAAGGGGATGCTTGAAGGGGGAAGTGCAGGAACTGTGTCTGTCTTCAGTGGACAGACAGATGAGCAGATGGGTAGACAGACATACAAAAGAGCCAGGGATGGCAGACACTTTCTGCACAAAGCCAAGTGCCCTGTCCTGCAGGCTCGTCAGACAGAGTTCTGCCACTTGGGGACAGATGCGGACCTCCAGGGGACCCGAGTGACATCACCAAGGGAGTGCTAAATACTCGGGTGCCTGCTCATTACCATGCTTATCTATCTAGGCTGCAGTTGGGGTTATTGTCGAGCAAACGGTGTTTCAGGCTGCTTCTACTCCAAGACAAACACTCAGCCCCTGCTGAGCTCCCATGAGCTGGAAGCTTCTCAAAGCTGGAGACAGGTCCCTGTAATGGTCACTGGTTAAGTGAAAGCCAGATGTTCTGCAAGTTCCCTCTGTGGAGCTCACATGAGAAAAACACATAGATGGCTGGATATAGCTGGACTCCCAGCCCCGATCAACAGACGGAGTGTGTATGACCAGATGTAGAAGCCACCTCACACTTCTAACATGGCAAGCAGCTGTTTAGAGTCCTGTTTTTACACAGCCAGGACAGGACCAGAGAGTATTTTCCCTTAGAAATCAAGCCCACATTCCTCTGCCTATGAACAAATCAGCCCTTCCTCTTTTTCCCCCTAATCCATTTTTAGACGCATGTGTATATACATGTTTGTGCATAGAGGCAAGCATATGTGTAGAGGCCAGAGGTGGATGCTGGGAATTCATTCTCCTTCAGTCTTCTACCTTACTGAGGCAGGATCTGTCAATCAAACCCAGACATCAAGCCAGGTGGTGATGGCACATGCCTTTAATCCCAGCACTCAGGAGACAGAAGCAGGCAGATCTCTGTGAGTTCGAGGTCTACAAGAGCTAGTTCCAGGACTGGCTCCAAAGCAACACAGAGAAACCCTGTCTCGAAAAGCAAAACCAAACCAAAACAAAACCCAGACATCACAGACATGGCTAGTATTGCTCTAGCTAGCTCGCACTGGGGATCCTCTCTCTCTGCCTCCCTAGACTGAAATTACAAGTGAGCCTGTCATATCCATCCAGCATTTACAGGACTTCTGGGACTCCAAACTCTGTCCTTCATACTTGTATGAAGCCCTTGGGCCACTGAGCAACTTCCCTGGCCCAAGCCTTTCCTCTTTAGATAGGAAATCACTCCCTAATAATCCCATGAGCCTCTGCTTGCCATGTGAGACTGTCCCCAGCTAAGCAACACCTCTCATAGGACAGCACCTCCAAGATGAGCTAATGCTGTGCCAGAAAGCAGGAAGCTGTACACAAGGGGAATGCAAGCGCTGTTTCCATTTCCTGCGCTAACAGCGCTTTACACACTGAACCCTCCCGGTCCACCGACTAAGGGGATGCAGGTGGTGTAACTCAGGATCGGGACTGCCTAGCTTGTTTTCGTCGGATGTGGCCAGCTGAGTGTTCCTGAAGGCAGCCTGGCTCACTGGGGTTGGACATGGCGCCAGCTTTGCTCATAGCAATCTGTTTGCCTGCCATCGTCTTCTGCGCATTTCACACACACAGAAGGATTCAGAGATGGCTGGGGACGGCTAATTTCACCTAGCAGCCCAGTCAAGGAAACAGGGCCCCACAGTTTCAGGCAGCCTGAGGAAGTCTGTGGACCTGGGGCCGCCTGCGTTTGTGCCAACCTGGGCAGAGCAGCCTGAGCAGAGCAGCCTGTAGGTCTCAGCAGTCGTTCTTCTGACTCCCTGACCTGTGAGCAGACTCGGTGCTCAATGAGTCTGGCCATTCAATGCAGTCATAAAAGATGCCAGGTGTGTTACTCCCTTACTGGCGCCTTGTGGTCAAAGGCCACGCTTAAGGCATCGACTGTCAAAGACCTCTCTTCCTTTCAAGTCAAGGGCTTAATCCGCATAGATACCATGTGTATTACATGACATCATGTCTGTGTGGATTAAGGGTCCTGTCTGTGTACGGGGTACTTACTGGGCACCAGCTCCAACCAAGAAGCATTCACAAGACCAGACAGTTCCAATCCAGCTGCTTATGGCTGTGATCATCTTCAAGGAGCTAACACCATTCCTGGGCTGGGAATCGCATGGGCTTCTCTGTACAGGGGGCTGTCTGTCTGGAAGGAATCCTGTCCCTAGCATCTGCCCCAAGGTTGGCTTGTAGCTGTGAGAACCTGCCATTAGCACGGTGGATGGACGGTCACTCCACTAGGCCTGTCTCTGATGCCTGGCACTCCCAGGGCCCAGAAGACAGAGGCCACCACTATGAGTGGCAGCTAGAAAAACCCTACTCCTGAGGAAGGGAAGGGAGATGTGTGTCTTGACAGTATGCTGTTAGCATTTTCGCAGGAGGGGCGCCATTGTGGACTTCAGTGGAGTCAGCTGTCCCCAGGAGGAATGCAACCTACTTCTGTGATGTCAGAACCCCCAGGGGGCAACTAGGAAGCAACAGTGTGCTGTTTGGGGGGCTGGGGAGAGGCTGCAGAGGCCCTGACCTTCCAGGGAACTCAGAGAAGGAGTGTCCACACTGCCTCCAGGTCCAGCTACTTTACAGCAAAGGCCACTTGGTTCCACCCACTCCTCCAGGGACAGCAGAGAGATAGGTCAGGATGTGGAAGCAGATGCCTGACTGAGGACAAAAGCTCCCAAGGACGGATCGGGGATCAAAAACCCCAGCCAGACTCCCTGTGGATCCAGACAGCCTAAAGTCATTGGCTAAAAGGGGAGTTTACAGGGTGTGGACCCCTGAGCCTCAGGGATCAGAGCTGGCAGAGCCTGAAGATGGTAGGAAAAGCAGGACCACTCCCTCCCCAGGCAGATGTGTAGCAGAGCCTCGACTAAAGAAAAACCATGCAGATAAAACAAATAAAGACCATCAGCTGGGGGCTGGAGAGATGGCTCAGTGATTAAGAGGTCCTGAGGTCTGTCCTGAGGTCCTTTCCAGAGGTCCTGAGTTCAATTCCCAGCAACCACATGGTGGCTCTCAACCATCTAAAATGAGATCTGGTGCCCTCTTCTGGCCTGCCAGCATACAAACAGGCAGAGCCCTGTATACATAAAAAATAAATCTTTTTTAAAAAAAGACTATCAACTGGGCCTTGGGAGGCTGAGGATTTCTTTCTGTCTAAATACATCAGCCTTAGATGGGGAAGAAAGGAGCAGGCAAACCTAAGTGCTAACAGGCTTCCAGCCTATTGGGGCCCTCTTCCTGTCACACCCACCAGAAAGAGCTCATGGCAAGCCTGCCCTGTGTCCATGCACACACATGTGCAGTGTGTGTACAGGCTGCCAGCACGAGCACTGGGACTACATATGAACAGAGCACTCCATCTACATATGAACATGCCATGTGCACTCGCACACCTGCAACTTATCATCAACACCATGGGTGCAACCTCTCCCCTCCACTGCATACACACTCATCCATCAGAGTCACAAACCTCCAAAGCATACGGACTGTGTATAGACAGGCTAGGTCCTCAGATCACAGCCTGGCCACCCATGCCCCAGCATGGAGAGAGCTGGCAGTCACTCGCATCAGCCCACATGAAGCAGCTGTCCATTATACAGAATTTTTATGCTTCTAAAAGCGAAGATGGTCTCTCTCCGAGCTTCCAAGCCTGGCTAGAACAATCTGAAGCAGTTTTCACAGTCCAAACGATGTCATAGCACCAATGAGGTCTCCAGACGGGCTCCAAATGCCACATCAACCTTAGCTAAAGGCTGTCCAGCTGTCCTGGCCCCCATACCCAAGGCCCAAGATGACTCTGCATAACCTAGAGTGCCTAGGACGAGCCTAACCTCGCTTCCCTGCCTCCCCTGCTCATCTTCTCACTCTCTTAGCTCCTACCTGAGGGGATCTGACTCCAGAACAGATTGCCTGCCTCTCCTGATGCTTCACACTCCCTCTCTAAGAGCAAACACAATACCTAAAGACCGAGGTATACATTTTTTTGGTTGTTGTTATTCTTATTATTTCACCATTTTATATGTGTGAGTATTTTGCCTGCATGTATGTCTGTGTACCACATGTGTGCCTGGTGTCCACGGAAGCAAGAAGAGGGCTTCAGATCCCTTGGAACAGGTAGTTGTGAATGTGAATCACCATCTGGGCACTGGGAATAGAACCCAGGTTCTCTGAAGGGCAGTCAGTGTTCCTAACTGCCTAGCCATCTTTCCATCCCAGAGGTACATAATCTTTCAATACCTGGTGGCATTCTTTTCTTACCCTCTTTGGTACCTCCAGTGCCCAAGGACCTTCTGAACTGCTGGTCAGCAGAGAATGAGATAGACCTAACCCTGCCAATCAAACTGATGCTTCTGGCATTCTGTACTTCCTGAAGGACAAAGGGGCTTTGGAATGATAGTGGCAGACATGGAGTCTGGAACACTGTGCTGGTAACAGGAATGGGGACCTGAAGGTACACAGGGAGCTGTCAAAGTCACAAAGTGCCAGAGAAAGGCACTGTGATCCGTCCCCAGCTGTGCAAACAACACACTGTCCCATGGGCTGTCCCTCTCTTTGGAAGAGGAGTAGGTCTTCTATTGACCTATGGAAATCCACCAGAGCCTTAAGCCAGCACTGTGCTTGAGAAAGCAATGGGGTAATTGCAGAGCAGGGAGCCCTGTGTCCCTCTGTCCCCAGTTCTACATTACAGGCTCAAAGGTGATCACTTGAGATTGTCCCCCCCCCAATTTGCTGTCCTGGCCAATGGCTTTCTTTCTTCCCCCTCACCATCTACTGCTGTAGAGTCCCTGGACCCCTAAGTGTATGCAGAAGCCCCTCCTGCTTCAACCTTCGAGCCTGGATTCAGTATATCTAGTTGTAACTGGCCCCTGTATGTCACTAGGCAGCTTCCATTTGGGTCCTAGGAACCAGGCAGAAAGGTTCATGGGTGTTAGTCAGGCCCTCCAAATACCTATCTCCCTATAAGGCTACACACCAGATGCCCAAGGCACACAATAGGTGTGCCTCAATGACATCATTGCTCTCCCATGCAACTCAAGGGCTCTTTGTGTAGAAGGTTCATGGAAGAACAGGAAGTCACATAACTACAGTGCCTCATTCTGGACCTAGCTCAACTGAGCCCAGTTTTATAACTTCTAGCCTTCCATGGTAGCTAAAGGATGTGCTGGTCATCTGGCCTGGGCCTTTGGTCTGTCTCCAGCTCAGCATCTTCTGCCAAACAACCCTTTCCACACTGCAAGGCCTCCTGCTGGGAAAGCCTCCCTTCATTCATGCCAGGACCCATGCATACCCTCAAAATAGCCTGTGTCTCACTAGCCGTTGGTGCAAGGCCAGCATTGTGAACACGCATGCTTCTTGACCGTTGCATGTTGAGGCTCTGACAGCATCTGATATGACATGCCAGGACACAGAAGGTGCCCTGCAGAACTGGGTGGTGGCTGCTGGCACCAGTCTCCCTTCCATGGCAAGACCTGGCACTGGCTTCCCCGTCCTATCCTAACACACTTGACTTGCAATGACATCAGGAGGGGCGCTTTCCTCTGACAGCCTCCCCAGATCAAACACTAAAACAGGGTTAAAATCCAAGTGGTGAGCCGGGCCTGGCAGCACACACCTAAAATCCCAAGTGCTCAGGATGTTGAGGAAGGAAGACCATACGATCAAGGCCTTGCATGGGCATCTTAGTGAGACTCTGACTCAAAACAGAAATTAGTAAAAAGAAAGGAATGTGGCGGGGGATGTGGCACAGTGCAAGAGTGCTTGTCCAGTGAGTATGGAGCCCGAGGTTCAAAACCCAGATAAACCAGCAAAGCAGAACTCAAGCTCAAAACTTCCAGACTCAGAGGAAGGGCTAAAGGAGAGAGGCCAGGTAAGATTAGGATGACCTCCACCCTGCAGTCACCAAGTCAATTAGGGTCTTGTGTTCCCAGACACCTCTGCTGTGAATAAAGGTATATCTTGAGACACATGTCAGAGTTGAGCGACATCAGAGCCATGCTCCACTGAAGCGCAACCACAGTATGGCTTCCAGAAGCACGTCTGGACTGGTAACCACTGGGCCTTACTGTGTTCCCTGAGTATTTACATAGAGAGGTTTCCTAGAGGAAAACATCAGCTCAGCGCTCAGCGCTCAGCGCTCTCCTTCTCCTGGCAGCCATGGCCAGCTAGAGGTAGATACCCAGGTAAGCTGTCTGTGTGTCACATTTGGGAAGCATTTCAAGGACAGGTACAGAAATGACTGCTTGAAGTACAGCTTCCACACCTGGGTTCAACAACCTGCCATCAGGGTGGGGGTGGGGGTTTCCTGTACCCAACCCCTGGACTGCCCTCCCTTTTCTGTTCCAAGTGAGGCAGACATAGGGAGAACATGGCATACTTTATAAGATTACGCAGGCCTTCTGAGGGATGCTTCTCCTAGGGTGGCTGCTTAGTCTTATAACTCTAACTGCTTCAGCCTGTGGCTCTGGGCATACTTTCCACCCACCGCTCCTCACCCTGAATATTCCCTCAGCTCTCCATTGGGCCAGAGTCTCCCAAACTGAGTTCAGCAAGACACTGGGCATCTCAGGAGGAGGGGGCTAGGGAGCAAGCTCAATTAGTAAAGATGCTTGCACACAAGTGTGAAGATCTGAGTTCAAGAACTAGATAGAACCCTCACCCAAAAAGTACTGTGGTGTGCACTTACAATCTCAGGGCTGGGGAAATCTCAAGACAGGCAGATTCCTGGGGCTTGCCAGGTAGTCAGTCAGCCTAGCTTACTGGGAAAGCCCCAGGACAGTGAAAGATGCCTAACAAAGAAAGTGGGTGGTATATGAGAAAGGACACTAAAAGTTAATCCCTGGCCTCTCTAGCTACACACACACACACACACACACACACACACACACACACACACACACA
>LOJH01025592.1:18440-34038 GCA_001685095.1 Ellobius talpinus
CCCTCTCTCACTGCCCTGGAGCAGACCTGCTCTGGTTATTGTTTGTGCACACGGACTGAGATTGTTTTATGAAATATTTATTAACAAGTGAATTACTAGAGCAGCTTGGCTGTTCTGCCCAGATCCCTCAGAATTGAAATGCCTCAATAATAATTCCTTTCAGAGCTATTCTAGATCCACAGAAGACTCTAAGAAGCTGCTTCCCACAGGCACCTTCTGTAGGAGTCCTCAACTCAGCTCTTTGAAGTGTTCGCAGGGCTGGTTCACAAATCGAGAGGACTTGCGATCTAGAATGTGAAGAAACCCCCATGTTGGCACTAATTCAGGAGAGGTGGCCTTTCCACTGCCTCTTCACTTCAGTTGTCCACACCTATTCAGAGCAGAGTCCCCCACCTGCCCTGCCCCCTCTGGGCTGTTCCTGCTAGGACACAGATCACGATCAACTTCAAGGCCAAGCCAAGAAGAGGCAGACAGGGTAGTGTATTGTTGAAGCAGCCCTTTTGCTGGCTGTATCCTGACCCTTCCATCAGCACACCTCTACCATATTTCCCTGTGAAGACAGTCTCCAGAAAGGGGAAGTCTCAGGAAGAAAGAGGGAAACACATTTGAGATGCTAGGTTGTCCCATCTCGGCCTCGGGCTGCTCCCTCCTCTGGCGGGGCTGCCACATGTATATCCAGGCTCTAGGGGAGCGGGGAGCTCCCACCTATAGACCCAGGCTCTGTGCTTTCCCATGCCTTCTTCTCATGCATGGCATGCTAGCTTCAGTCTTGTGGCTGCTCTGTTAGCTGCCCTGATCTCCTCCTAGTCCCACAGTCAGCCAGGGAAGTCACCTGGCCTGTACTTCATTGCAAACACCGAGAGCCATCCACATACAGAAGGCCCAGTTGGCCCAGGAGGCTCCCCTGGGGTGGCCTCTTGATCACACTCTCCCTTTCTCCAGTTGTCCCTAGAAGATAGGAGCTTTCTAGTTCCTAAGCATGTATATAAGTCCACTACCAGTCACCTGACGGCCTGATTGACGGTTCATGGAGAGGTGCATCTCACTAAGAGAACAGTCTTTCCTTTGGTTGCTTCGTCTGTCCTCTTTCAGGGGTTCTGTGACTTAGTTCAACCCACCCACTCCCTGGTACAGAGCACGGCCATGTAGACTTCTCAGGAGGCCTGCGGTTGTGCCAAAGTACATAGTGTCCATCAAACTGCCGTTCACTCTGGGTACCTGACGCCTCCTCAGGGCCCTGAGGACAGCCACGGGCCAGCAACCGAGGAGTGCTGTTGCCGGGCATGGGGTGTTTACATCCGTTTCTCACCCACCCCTCTGAGTCTGACTCAAGCAAGTCACCTTCTGGTACCTCCTTCAGGCCCCTTGCTGGTTCTGTATGTGAAGGTACTTCCCCCTTGTAAAGATCATCCAGGGCCTCAAGTGGGTGTTTTCCACATTATTCTTGGTAGGAACATGGGTTGCTTGTAAACAGCCCCAGATCTCCATCAGCAGGAATAAGAAGAAGCCTCCATTGCTGTCAGGACCAGTGTAGCCATAACTATGATCCAATGGCAATCTTCAAAAATCAGGGATTAGGATCCTGATGCACTGGAATCTGCCATTATTTAAATAAGGAAAAACTGAATGCATTGCCCAAGAGTGAGAACTGCAAAGTTAGACAATATGGAAATCAGGCTGCCGGAGACGTAGGAAACGAAGCATCCGGGCTTCTGTTGCAGCATTTTGCTGGCAGGGCACTGGCTGTGCTAACTATCTGCAGGCTATTGTTTTTCTTTTGTGCTAGGCTCTAAACCCAGGGGCCAATGCCTGCTAGAGAATTAAACCCAATGCCTGCTAGAGAAGTATGCTCTACCACTGACCCATCCCCCAGCTCTGCCTGTTTTTTATCTGATCCGAAGAGTCTGGACCAGAGGACTATGGGAATGCCTACTGTCCTGATGTGCTGTAGTCAAGTTCTGAGAAGTTGGCTCAGTAGGGCTTGGCACTGAGAGAGCCCCTTGAGGCATGGGGTCTGGATGCCATCTTCTCAATACCAATCCTGCCCCAGCCTGAGCTCCATGACACATTCTCACCCTGGGGGCCACCTGAAGCTCTGCAAATATTTCTGTCACTTGCAATAGAGGGCTAGTTTTCTTCCAGCCAAAGATAAAGAGGGTTTACAGAGAAAAGCAAAAAACTCCCTAATGGCTCTTCTTTAGGCTTCCCTCCTGCCCCTTCTGACGGGACAGGGCCCTGGAATCCAGGGATAGATACATCTCCCCAACCCACATGACGTCCTCTGTGACCATCCTCAGTGCAAGCTGGCAGGGGGTGATGGGGATCATAGCCACCTCATCTGGGGTTTCGGCAACATGCTTCCCAACCGGCAGATGAACACCATCACCACCAAGGGACACTACAGCAGTCATTCACAAGGGGGGAGTTCTGTCTCTCTGGGGTCAGTGAGACAGAAATAAAATTCACACTCTCTTAAGTAATAGAACAGGAGCTGCTGAACCAGGTGTTTTGTCCCACACTCAGTACCGAAGTCTACTGTCCCTGGCAGATGCCCTGGGAACAATGATCCATAACCCAAGTCCCCAAGAAGGAATAAGACTGATCAGGGCTTTGGGTTCACACTGGCGTCAGCACCAGGGCCACCCCTCCTTTGGAGGGGAGCTTGAGCATCTCTCTCTCTGACCTCCCAGTGTCTTCCAGGCCTGGAGGAGCTGCTGACAAGCAGAGGCTGCCTGGACCATTGTGAGTAAGACCCAGTCCTCCCCTGACTCCAGGAATATGAGAAGCAGGGATGCTTCCCGACAGTTTCTCGAAGGATCAAGTGTGGCTCCCAAGTGGGCAAGCCTTCCTCACTGCTCTGAGGCAGCGCAGCTCAAGATGAAGTCCCCCAGCGACAGGGTCTGCATTGCCAGGGGGATGGGAATCCCCCCCCCCGCTGCACGCCCCATAACTTGGAAGCACCGCTGGAGTAACACCAAGTCAACTGAGTGCCAAGCCCTCGAGACCACACCAGCAAAAGAAATGCACAGTACACAAACAGCTTCACAGGTGGCTGCCCCACCATGTCCACTCCGAAGGGCGACAGGCGTGGGACTGTAGAGCAAAATGGATGAGCTCCTGGGGGCCACAAGTCTTCTCCAGAGGGAGTTACACCATTAGTCTGTTATTACCCATGATGCTTAACTTCTCCGTTTCATTATTACCCCTGCTGCTTAGTTTCACCATTTCATTCCAGGGTCAAGCTCTATCTAGATGGGTCTAACCTCAGTCCACGACTTCATGCAGCTCCAAATAGCTATGTAGACAGCCCAAGAGAAAAAATTGTAAACTTACTTAGAGCACTGTAAATGTTTTAGAAAAAATTTCAAACTTGGTTGTAGAATATCTCAAGCATGAACTCTACAGGTGACCATGTCAAAAGGTTGGACACATGCCCGTGAGGCGTTTCAGTGTCTTCTCTCAGGGTCCAGGTTTGGAAAGACAGTTTTCCCTAAGGGAATCTCAGAAAGTCAAAGTATAGAGAATGGCACCTGCCTCTAGAACTTTCTACCTCAACCCTGGCTCCCAAGTCCTGGGACTTTTCTTCCCCTTCTGCACTATCCCCAACAGGCCAGTCTATGAAGCAAGCACAGTACTGTGGCATTGATTCCCTAGGGAACACACAGGCCTCTGGGTCTGACCTCCCCATGGAACATGCCCCACTCCACCTGTGGCAAGCTTGCTGCTGTCCTGGGGACAGAAAGAGATCTATTGCACCTGAATGTCTTGAATCAATGGGCTCTGAGAGCTGGTAGGCTAGCCTGGGCTCCATTAGGATCTGAAGGGGCTAGATGCTTTACCATGCTCAATGTTCCACCCAAGCTCAATGTTCTCACCACGTATCTATGAAACTCAGAGTGTAAAGTTTTCAGAAACCCATACACTCCTTGCCAGACCTAAAGAGTACTAGGGTAGAGGCCACAGACACCCATGCCAGCCAAATTCCTTCTGAGCCTGCCCACACCCTGATGCCCTCTTAAATCTGCCCCCTGTGCCCTCAGTCCTGTGGGTGGAACTGAAGGTCATGCCAGCCGTGTGTGAGTAAGTGTGGAATGTTATGGTTTTGGCTGTTTGTTCTCCCCAAGCACGGCCTGCAGGTGTCACCTGGGGAGACCTGCTGGGGGCCTCCACCCCTGGAAGCATCCAAAGCTCGCCAGACTTGTCTAGGTTCACTGCTTCCTCCTCGCTGAGAGCTACTGTAGGCAGCAAGCACATGTGTGTTCAAGGTCACTGGTGGCCATGATCATAGCTGGTCACTGACTGCTTCACATGACTTCAATAATCAAACGGAAGGACTTGAGAAGTCAAGTCTGGGCTTTGCTTTGGGGTCACTCCTGTCATGAGCAAGGTCTTTGAAGCTTCATGCTGTGGTCTCTTCTTTGATTGGGGGGAAATAGTGCTGGGGGGACAGCCTGGCTAGCATCCTATCTTTCCCTAACACTGCACCATCATCCATAGCAGCCTTCCTCGCTTATAAAACCCCACTCCCCTCACAGCCTATGATGACCGCACACAGGGTTCTCAGCATCATAAGAGGGTACCACCTGGAGCAGAGGTGATGGGATGTCATCCTCACACACTGCTTTTCTGGGTCCAATTTGAGGGATGGGTGCTAGAAGCCTGGATATCACCAGACACCCCCAAATGACCAGAAGAACGTTCTAGAACTTTCATGGCCAGCTCCTTGACTCTGAAGATACCACTGAACCAAGGCTCCTCACTTGAGTGCCCTGAACATCTGCCTGTGGGAGCTGCATGGTAGGCAGGTTGGAGGGCGTCTGTCTGAACAATGGAGATTACTCTAGAAGTCCATGTTACACATAGACATATTGAGGTAAGGTCAGAATGGAGATTGATCCGGGGATTGGCAGGTAGCCGCCCAGATCACTTTGGGCTCTACCACACATGGACCGGTAACCTTGGTCGGGTCTTGAACACATCTCTTGTGACAAACGCAGTGGCTTTGAGGACACATGGCCCACAAAAGGCTGAGCTAGGATCTGACAGCAACCACGCACTGGCTCCTTGACTTCTAAAGCCTGGAATCACAGCAAACTTTCGTTTAGAATGACTAAGGGGCTTTTAATCCAGTGCAGTGATTCTATTATGATTGGTTTCTGATGTCACACACAACACTGTTTATTCAGCTCTGCCTGTGGAACACAAGGCTTTGTGGGTGTCAAGCTGTTTGACCCACTAAGATAAGGCTTATTGCTGTTATGACTGCCTGCTTTATAGAGTAGGTAAACTCACCCAGTGTCCTGTTGGTGAGTTGAGGAGTGAGTTTTACAACTACATTCTCAACCACTGGACTCCCAACCACTGGACGCCTTTTCCTTGACTGGGAAGGTGTTAACTGGTGTTAAGACTTGGAGGCATTTTTTTAAGAAGAGAGACAAAGAAGTGAAGTTCAAACCAAATGCAAAAGTAGTTTAATTTATTTTAGCTTTTTTTGAGTAAAAAGGGAAATGCATTTTCTATAAATTTATAAGATTACGGAACTTACTGTAAACGTCCGTAAACCCTGGCCTCGGGTGTTGAGGCTGCTTCTCTGCCAACGCTTTTGCTGTCCCCATTGCGGCTGCCAGTTAGAGAGTGGGTACAGCTCTCTCCTGTTCACTCATGAAGATCCAGCCACAAGACAAAAATACACAGGGCCTGAGAGTCTCACATCCTCCCTAGATGACCTACATTAACCTCTCTCAGGAGGCAGGTTCTGAAGTGTAATGTTGCTTACCCAGCTCCGTTTCGATGGCGGAAATTTCCACCCGGCCACTCACGAAGGCAGATGCTTAAATGTAAACACTCTCCAAGATGCAAAACTCATCGTTCAAAGACCTGAAACTTCTCAGCGGGCCACTCAGGTGCGACATGGCAATGAGCTGTCCTGTGTTAGGCAGTGCCAACTCCCAAGTAAGACATGTTTATCAGTGACTCTGAAAGGAACGCTAAGTCGGTTCTGATATTGGCCACCAGGAAGACCCAGCATAAGTCTTAGAAAGGCGGCTGTGAATCTCCAAGAGGAACGTGACTGGAGTTGTTAGGGACAGAGACCTGCCCCCCCCCNGGTCCTAACAAGCCATGCTCAGCCACCTGCCCCAATATGCTGATTAAATAATAGTGAAAAGTAGAGAAAGGAGATTTACTCAATATAGCCTCATTAGGAAGAACAAATAAAGAGGCCCAGGGACCCTCAAGTCCCTTCAGGGCACGGACAAGAGGCTTAGGTGTAAGTAGAGGGCAGGAGGCGTGACCATAACTAAGCAGCCCTGGTCAATGTGTCTTGCCACCCACCATGAACCCATCATTGTCTGGGCTCTGGGCTCTCTTGCACGGTGGTCTGATACACCAGAAGTGCGTCCAGTCCAGTCCTGGGGAACAAGGTCCTCTTTGGCTTCCCTTCTCCCAGCCTGAGATTCTTGGGGGAAATTCCAATGTCTTGGGGACCAGTGTTAAAGTCCATTGGCCGTAGGGAAGGGCACAGGGTCTCCAGGAAGCTCCCCCAGACTACTCAGGTAATGGAGAGCTCAGAGACCTATGTGGCACAAGGCTCCAAGGCCCCACATCCCTGTCTCTCACTAGATGGAGCTAAGGACACCTCTACACAGGGTTCTGGGCATGCATTCATGTTAGTACCACATGTCAGTGTCTTCAGCAACACTAGTTATCACAAACGCACACTTCCCTCTTTTGGCAGAGGTTTCCGCCCACCTCCCTGACAACCCCCACCCCGGAAACAGAAGGGGATTCACTGTACCACTTACTCCCCACCATCAAGCTCCAGCTTCAGTCTGCCGTCAGTTCAGAGAATTGACACTTCGGAGCCATCGTCTCTCTTGCAAAAGGTTAACTCTACCACCACAAAACGAGGTAGAAAAGCAAGCAGGGAAAACACAACCCAGAGAAGTCACCAGTCCCAAGGGGTCACCTAGCATTTGGGCATGAACCCCAAAGGTTGAGCCGGCCATATGTATGATAGTGCTTAGTACTTCACAAGGTGCCTAAATTAAGCCCAAAGGAGCCAGCAGGCTGGTGTCTCAAGAACGTCCTGGTCCCCAGGGAGGGCGTGACATGGCACCTCCTGTTCCACCCATGTCCTGGGCCTCCAGTTATCTGAATGAGAGGACCTGTGCTTTCAGACACAGCTTCAGACACTACAAAGTGCAGCCCTGGAGTTCAGCTATTGTTCGTTCCCTGCCATGCCCAGGACGGAAGTGACTCAGCTGGGCCAGGGAAGCCCTCCGGATTCCAGCTGGCTTAGCAGAGCCACAAACCAGTCTCAAAGGGAAATTCCAAGGCTTGGGAACCCACCCTGGTTCTTTTCCAGACCTGGTCATAGAGAAGAGGTCTGCCTCTTATGCCTTCCCCTGTTCTGAACTTGAAGCAAATAAGACCATTTCCAAGGAGTCACAGGCTAGCAGTGTCTCTCGGAAAAAGGTGTGACCTGGAGCTATGAGCTCTCTTTGACTTTAAACAGTAGTTTAGAAGTCCCCCTCCCCACCCTCAGCCCTCACTTATACCTGGAAGTCTGATCAAAACTTGAAGGGCATAGCCAGCATGCAAAAAAAAAAGCCCCAAGCATTCTGGTATCTGCTGTGTTTTTCCCACCTAGCCACATCCCCCAATTAAGCTTAAACAGGAAACAAACCCTGTGTGTCAAAATATTCATCCAGTAATATGTCCTGCTTCATCTGCTTCAGCACCTTCCTGTTGGGAGAGTTCTCAGTTCCAGGTGCCTTTTGAACCTGGAGTGGAGCATGTGACCAGGGGCTTTGCACTCTGCAGGAAGGTCTAGCATCAGGACCGCTTGAGCCCCCTAGAGCCGCAACATCGTCCTCTTAGCAACAGTGCCGCGGCCGACAGCCAATCCCGCAGCTCCTCGCTGCTTCCAGCTAGAGGTTACTAGCGAGCGTTGACCGATAGTAACCCCAACGCTGGCGCTGGCGTCGGTGGCAGGCAGGCATGCACTGCGCCTGCGCAGCAGCTCACACCTGCCCCGCCTTCACCTGCCCACTGGAGGAAGCAGCGCCTTGCTGTGTCTCCTTCCAGTCATTGAGAATTCAGTTTCCTAAGAACTCAAAGATCCTGCAGGCAACCTCCACTGAGCCTGCAGCCAGGGTTACATGTGAGCAATGGAGCCAATGTGTCCTGGTCACCTGTAGGAAGCACACAGGACCACAGAAGGAAGGGAGGGGTGTTCTAAGCAATAAAACCCGCGATAGGGCTGTCACTTGGCTGGTGCCTCCAATACTGGGCCATGAAGATAACAGTTGGCTAGAATGAACTATTCATATTTATTCTCTCTCACACTCTTTCTTGCTCTCTCTCTCTCTCTCTTCCTCTCTCATCTTGGAGATCAAACAGAGATCCAATGGGTCCAGCAGGCACTGATGGTCAGTGTTCTGGACTCTGGGCAGATGCCAAAGCTGCCACCTGTCCAAACCTAAAAGACTCCCCCCCTCCGGACCTCCATTGACACAGGCAAAGAGGCCTGACAGTGTTTATCTCCTGAGCAAGGACATGACACAGGTCGTCTTACGTGGGTCTGGGCCTCCCGAAACACTTTGAGGCAGAGAGTTAAGCTCTGAGGTAATGAGACAATGTGGGAAAGCACACAGTAAATAAACATCAGCTATTTTTAATTGCAACTAAGCACGACTCCCTCAAAAGTGGGAGAAGAGGCGCAAGACTGAGACACCCCACAATTCGTGCTTGGATGCCTGGCCCAGGCACTTCGGGGCAGAGTCACTGGTGGTAGACAGAGAGCAGGTGACTCATGCTGCGTCTCCAATGAGCACCACCCTTGCCGGCTACAGAGAGCAAGAACCTTCCAGGAGAAGAGCTCCCCTCTGCCCTGTTACCCACAAGTTGTCAGGGCGCTGTGTAATCGTGAAGCAAAACTGGGACCTTGTTTCTTCACCGGCCACATGTTCCTCATGTCTTCTGTCAAGGTTGCCCACCCTGGTGCACTTGGTGACTGTCTTGTCCCTGGTCCGTTTCTTACACTGTCCAGTTTGTAAGCCCATTTCAAGACCAAGATGAATTGTTCCACAGAGTTCTAGAAGCATGACCTGGGCCAACACACGAGCTCAGGCTGACTTTAGCGCATAAGCATGTTCTGAGACAGAGCTTTGGGCAAGCACGCCCATTGCTGTCCAGGAGTTCCTGGTGATTGAAGTGAACGAACAGGCTGACTTGTGGGCAGGGATGGTGCTGATGGCTTGCCCCCATACATGGGAGTTCAGACTAGGGCAGGCCCAAGATGCTTGTTGGCTCCACGATCTAGATTCTAAATATAGGTCTTAGCTGGATATAATCATAGCCTTGATAGTCTTTCTAGCATATCTTCCTTTTGACACTGAATGCCATTTGCCCCACTGCACAGAGGTGGCTAACAACACAGCTGGCGCAGAGGGAAGTGAAACCATTGGCTCTGGATCATGTGGGACAGAACCAGCGGGGCGCATCGGCCGTCCTTGTCTCTGGAAAGCCCTTTGACACATTTTCCTCACAGGGGCAAAGCACCAGCATCGGATACATGTAATTTGAAGATGCATTTTCTTGCGCACACAGTAGGAGTTTTTCTCAGCACTGTCTCATGAGGGACGTGCCTTGTGGCCATCACCTCGTTTGTGTGGCGTAGCCTGAACTGTATTTAATCTGAACCACGTGGTTACCTCTTTTCCTTAAATAAGCGAATCTGTTGGTGCAAGAACTGAACTCAAAGAGAGCAGGTGTACGGTTACCAAACATTGTTTCCCTGTCAGTTTACGAACAAAAGAAACGGTTTCGTGTTCAGCAAGCTGTCAGCTGCGGTTATTTCTTGAACCAGGAGACCCGGCTTCAGTTTAAAAGGACTTTCTGTCTCAGAAGGTGGACATTTCTGGATATAAGCCCACACTAAGGTGCTAAGTGCAAGCAGGGCGCAGGGCGAGCACGGCAAGAATGTCCTTGGAAAATTAAATAGTGACACCAGCGCCCATGGAGTAGCGGTGCACAGGCCTGCAAAGCCACACTGCAGAGGCCAGATGGCTCCAGAACGGGGACATTCTTGGGAAAGTGACAATGAGGTCACATGCCCAAATAAAGAAATTGCCCAAACAGAGTGCTCAGGAAACTAAGAACTCAGGGCCAATGTCATCCGGGCGCCTGACCCACGCCCAGAGGTGTCAGTCCTGGCCACACAATGCTTTGGAGACATACACCTCTCACCCCAGTTCTCAGCTGGAGAGAGCTAGATTCTCATGTGGGAGGACAGAAGGGAAAAGGTGTGCCAGGCAGAAGACAGGAGGCACAAGACCCTGGGTGCTGAGACGAAAAGCTAGCAAGTCGACGGCACTCAGCAACCACTGCCCTTGAGTCTGTCCTGAGAGTCACCCATTGTGTTAACTCCTTATAACCAAGGGTGCTGCTCTCAGGACCCTGAACAGATGGCCTGCCCATCTGTCCCCAGGAGTCACCAAATACTAAAGAGCTAAGAACTGGCTTCTGGGTTCACCAAGGCAACAGATGGCCATTGGTAAACTCTCTGAAACACTAACACCACAACACAGTCTCTACAAGCAGGCTGGGGCTATCCACTGCCTGACAAGGTTAGCTATGACCCTAAATAAAGCAAACAGTGTCTTAAAGCAATTTCCTTTGGAAGCCAAAAGAAAGCCTAGCATAAGACAGGCCTTGAGGCCCAAAAGAATTCTTCCATGCTAGGGGACCATGAATCTCCCTTGAAACCTGAGCAACCCATTGCTGTCTTGGGGCTCTTTGGAACCTTCCCTTGCTGGGCAGGGTTCCCTTTCCTATGCCCATTCTTGACTTGGTAGAAATCCAAGCTCCCTAATGGAATTCCTGAAAGGGTTTTATTAATGGCACATTCCACTCATTTTAGCCAGCCTGTAATGACAAGCCTTGGGAAGCGTGATGGAAATGAGGAGAAAGCAAACCTTAATCTGAGAAGGGTGTTTAAAGGCCTTTCATAAACCAGAAGCAAACCAAGACAGATGATCGTCTTGGAGCTGCCCAAACTGCTTCGCTCCTTCCTAGTTTTTTTTCGGGGNNGGGGGCAGGGCTGACACTGGGGGACTCGGTCACAGCATGAACTGTGGTGTGTGCTCTACTCCATCTACGGAGTGTGGCGACATAGCCTGGCCTGGCTGAAGGACAGTAAAGAAAATGTACTGAAGGCCCAGGTGTGATTGTGTTTGTTCCCAACCTAAACGCCACCAGGTGAACTTGTAGGTGTTTTTAATTCCTAAGAGCCATGTCATTTGCTGGGGGAGAACATGCTCCCTGCCATTAGCTCCTTCACTGGCATGGCCACAGGACAGGCGCATCTCACCAGAGGAGGACAGAATTGCAAAACCCTCCAGATACCCTTATCAATGACACATCCAAGCAGGACCATGAGATAGGAACCATGGCAGTCACTCACAACTCCATCTGTACTGTATTGTTCAGGGTGAATCCCCCGTCAGGCGTAATGCGCATGAGGTTCCTTACAGGCAGCCAATCTTAGTTTGAAATCCCACAGGCATGGTTTTAAGTTGGTCCTTCCTACTGCCATGACCTTGAGATGGGTAGAGAGGTCAGAACCCCTCCTGAAACAGCCTCATGGGCAAAGCAAGCTGAAGAAGTTACCTCATGCAGCCAGCTACAAAGGAAACCACCCAGATGTGCTAGGGTGACAGAGGGGACAGTCTACAGAGCACTCCACATTAGTCAATCCATCCTAATGAAAAAGAGACCACCATGTGGGTGGCATGGGCCTCCATCCCTCTCATCCGCTCAGTTTTTGCCAGGGGGATCCTGGGCCCAGGCTGTCTTCCGGTGTCATTCTGGCCCGAGGGCTAGACCTCTCCCATCAGTCCCCGATCACAACAGCTAGTGTGACGGCACCAAAGACGAGATTGTTCCGAGTCATTTGCCCCATCAGCTCACACTACGTGAGTGGGTTCCTTGAGGGAGAGTAATTAGCAGAGCAGAAGCCGGTGAGGTGCTCCTTGGGGTATGGGGCGTCCCCCCGAGACTGGCTCCTTTCACAATTATGTTCCCTACCAGGAATCTATTACATGATCTAGTTTTTCCTCCAAAGACATCATTAATCACAAGATGAAAACCTAAGTACAATTGAAAATACATGTTTGCCTAAGCACTGTCAGGGCTTAGCGGTCTGTCAAGCTTCCCAGATGTGAGCCAGAGTGACCTCCGCAAAAGCCCCGATACCATCCGTCCCTTTCCAAATCCCCTTCCTCCCAGCAGCATGAATTTGACATTCTTCTCACTCTGCCTGCTTTCTTTAAGATGACAACGTGCTTACAGTGTTATTGTCTTCAGAAGGCCCCACATTCTGGGAGAAATCGTGGAAGAAAGTGGTTTCCGTGGGGGTCTACAGAGGGGTCCAGCATCTCTCCGGATAAGGGAAGAGAGCAGCTGGGTCCCCTCTCTGACTCTGCCTTTGGACAAACAACCTCTGCTCCTGGACTTCTGTCACCTGTACCGATCTATACATCTGATGGGCTAGATGCTCTCAGGGTTCCTCATTCACACAACTCAGGAGTCGTCCCTCCAGCAGCGCTGTGGCAGCTAGCCCCAGAGTTACAGTCAGCCTGGCACATCACAGTGAATTCCAGAAGCCAGCAACCAATCCACTTGATATACAGACAGCAAAGCTAATCAGGTGGCGACATATGAGAAGTGGCTTCTACTCTGAAGGTCACCTTGGAGCCACACAATGTGGATGGCAGATCCAAAATCACTATGATGGAGAAGGGGAAATGTAAAGAGCAGCCAGGAAATGACCTCACAGCTCCAGTTACTGCTGGAACCTGTGAGGGTCGCTAGCTATTGGGGGGACAAAGCAGCAAAAGGCCCACATGGGGGGAGCAGAATCTGTGGGCATTCAGAAGCAGAGGTGTGGGGGGGGTTCATGTGGCAAAAGGGTAAGGAATCCAGAGGTATGTGGAGCATGTCAGCCAGCCTGATGCCTCATCCTGGGTAAAATGCACACTTTATTGATTGCCTGCTACAGCAGTGGTTCCGAGGATATTAAACCCCTAGATCCAGAATCATCAGGATGCAGCACTGAAGAGCACTAAGAGAGGTTACAGGGGGTCTGCAGTTCATGCCATTCACAGCTGATAGAACAAATGATCGGCTTTCCTTCCTGTAGCTCTACCAGACTATTTCCCAGGGACCCCCAGCCTGCAGGAAAAGCCCAATTTCCCTGCTGGCTGCAGGAAGAAGACCCAGATGGCTCAGCACTGGGCAATGCCTGGGCACCATGTTGGGCTTCACAGAGTTCGCAATCACCACTGTGGTCTCAGGACCACTTCTCTCTAGATCAGGAGTCTGGCCAAGCCCCTTAACCACTCTTTGCCTTAGCTGCCCTCGTATTCAATGAGAAGAAGATGGGCTCTTCTTTTCCATTTCAACTCCATACCGACATACCAAAGCATATAGATTCTGAGTTGTAGGTCTAGCAACGAGGGAAGGACAAGGCACCCGGTGGGGAGGGCCCCTCAATGATGCCACTGCAGAGGAGGAAAAGGGGAGCTGTGGAAGAGGTCAGCAAGCCACGCCTCGCTGGTTGAGCAACCGACAACAGGGACACACCAGACTGAGCACGTCTGTCATCCCCTCTGACTCATGGGCAAGTCCCACAGGGCTCACGTTCGACTCCTCCCATGCCTGAACCCACAGAGGTTACTACAGGGCAAGTGGCCACCTGACTGAATGTCCATGAAGGCGCTGAGGATGCACTCTTGTTGGCTGACTCTGATGGTGAATGTGGCCCTGTTAACCATCAGAGGACGTGAGGAGGACACAGCACCTGGGGAGCTGCCCCTCCTGAGTCAAGATTTATGGACTTCAACTCAAGACGCTGTGATAGTTCATCGAATGCCGGCTTGCTAGGGTTTAGAACTGCCATGGCAACAAGTGTCTGGGCACTTCTGTGAGGGATTACCTAGACTGTGTTAATGGAAGTGTGGAGACCCACCATAAATGTGGGGGGCACTGTTCCACGGGCTGGGGTCCTGGACTTCACAAAAAGGAGAAAGAGGGAGCACATTCATCTCTGTCTGCTTCCTGACCGTGGGCACAACTGACCAGCTGCCTCATTCTCCTGCCAGCATGACTTCTGCCGCGGTGGGCTATCCCCTGGACCTGTGTGCCCACAGAGACCCCATCTTCCTTAAGTTCTTTCTGCCAGGTACTTTGAAAAGTGACACATGCCCAAGGCTTCACACATCTGAACCCCCACATGGCAAACCGCCTTCACCTATAGCATGAGTTTCCAAACTCATCACAGCATCTCCAAGGCCACACACAACACACGCGCAGAGCTTGCTGTGTGTCTCATGGGTCTGCCACGATTTACCTGCATTAACCGATGAGGCCCACTTGGTACATTTTTCTGTAAAATCTGTATATCCCTCCTTTGCCATTCCAGTAGGCTCCACAGAATGGGCTTGTGGCTGAGCCCGGTGCAGTTTCCTTCTTAACAAAACAGGCTGACATCTGGGAATGTAGGTGTCAGGTAACATGCCCTACAATCAGCCCTTGAGAGGGGACAAGGCCTGTTCCCTGGTTGTGCAAACCCAGACATAATCGTTCATAACCACCGAGCTCAGAGGTCCTGGGCATTGACTTCTCAAGTTTCCAAAATTTTGTTTACCACTGAGACCAGATTGCCCCTGCAAATGATCTCACAGGCTTAGCTTCAAGAGGCAGAAAAACAAAACAAAGGGAAGAAAAGAAAGAGGAGAAGATGAAAACCATGAAAAAGCTCCAACTTGGCTCTCTTAAAAAGCAAGGTTGTGCCAATATTTAAGAGCCCCTCCCCTCAACTCCTCCCTCCCCAAACTGGTCTTCCAGTGGCACCTGATGTACTCTGGATGTCCCAAGTTCCTTTCTGACTTCTGATTTGTACAAGGTGATTCAGTGGATGGCAGGGACTGCCTGGTCTGTTCCACGGTTACCCTCTACAAGCAGCGGGCTAAACTGAGAGCCAAGAACCAGCCGAAAAAGGCGTGTGCACCCAAACTGCAGCAAGCTGAGAACTAGGGAAAGTGGCCAAGCAATTGGGATTGTCAACCTCAAGCTCCTTCAGCATCGACAGGGTCCCTCACCATATGGTGCTCCAGAGACCTCCTAGCTCCATCTTCCCATTAATGGACACAGTTCACCAGCACCACACACTGAAGAATCCTCCCAAGATCTCAAAAACAGTTGGTTCCCAGGAAGGTCATGCCAGACCATGGAATGCTCTTGAACAACTGAGTCTTGGGAGGCAAAATACACTTTCTCTGAATGGCTGGAGAACAATTCCACCCTGAAAGACGGGCATAAACTGAGCGTCCTCTAGGGAGGCCCCTCGGAGCACAAACACACGCTAGGAACAAGTAAAGCTGCTGCTGGGTGAGCGCTGTGCAGTTCTTTATCCAGGCCCCAATACTGGAAATCCAAGGTACTGGAACTCACTTCTATGAGCACTACCAGTGGAAATTTCCATATGACTGAGTGTGACAATTCATAACCAAAATATAGATGCATGAGAAAAATG
>LOJH01025593.1:0-18687 GCA_001685095.1 Ellobius talpinus
TATAACTAATGTAGACCTCTGTGTGATTTCTTTGGGACTTAACAACTGTAGGAATCAGGCAGGACAAGTGCCGGGTGGGACAGAAAGCCTCAGTCAACAATAGAGACTGGGAAATAAATAAAAAGGTATCATTAGAGGAAATAGCATATTCTATGCAAAGAAAATAAAAATAGACAGACTCAGAAGTAACAATGTATTCCTGTAATGCCTGCAAATAGGAGACCAAGGCAGGAAGAGCCCCAACCTGGACTATACAACGAGACTCTGTGTACACACATGTCTACTGCACACACCACACTTTACACCGCATGCAGGCACACATGCACAACAATAGATTGGTACCTCGTGTCTCAAGAAAGGCCCTCTGTCAAGTTGTAACCATAGTTACACCTCAATTAGCTTTGCAGACTGAGGCCAAGAGATGTTGATTCACAAAGCCTGATTAAAATCTGAGAATGTCCATTTCATTAACTCTTCAAAGATTCTCCTTGTTAAAGTTTATGTTGTGGAATAAATTAGTGGCACAATCATCAGGCTTCGCCCAGTCTCATTTTTAGACATCTTTCAGAACTCTCAGAATGGGGTTAAACGACTTTGACATACATAAAGGAAAATAGACCTGGTTGAGACTAAAATGTAATAATTAGTCTCTAAATGAAAAATAAATGACTACAAAAAATTAATATAGTATATACTAGATCAGACATTTTCTTCCTTACTATAATCTGTGCTAAATCTGGAAAATGACCAATATTATGATATAAATAACCCTGACCTTGTACAGAAAATGGTTCTGAATAACTATGATGAATAACTTAGGAAAAGCCTACTCAGTAATGATTTGCTCTAACAATTGCCCTTTTGTTCTAAGGATAATTAACCCTGGCTCATCTGCATGTCAAATTCAAATTGTTTTTATTCTATTTGTATATATAAAACATCTCTAAAATTAAACAATAACAAAACTCCTATAATATTCAGCTTCCTTTTGCAAAAATAAAAGCCAACACAAAAGCCATGTTTAGAGGCAACCCCTTAGGAACGAGGTTTCACACTTGGGTATTCTGAAGTGACTGTACAAAAATGCCAAGAGTGCTACAGCCCCAAATCTCTAGTAGGTGATACTACAGCTCCTGTTTTTACAGCACAGTGCCTACCCAGCACCTTTCTACCTAGGACCCCGCTCATTGCACCAAAGTCCAGCATGTTAGACTACTCTACCTTGTTAGAATCAACAACTTATGAAATAAGGGTAGATGGTGAGGCTCATAAGTTTCACCAACTGATTCCCAGTAAGGAGAGTCTCCAGGGGCAAGGCCCATCCGACTGTTCCACCTATAGACACCGTCTACGTTTTAGACTACCAACAACAAAGGGGCTGTTCAGGCTTGCTCACACCTGAAGGAATAGGCTCTGTGGCTCTGTTTGAGTCAGGAACTAGCTGAAAACCTACTGACCTTAAGAATTTGGTCAGAGTTCTAGGCCCTATAAAAGCACCTAGGCCTCCCCAGTAGGCCTAGATAGTGTAGTTAGGCCCACACTTTGGTTCTGTGGCCTTCGCAGGCACAGAAGTTGAAAGGTCACCTCAACCTAATGTAAGAGCCTATCCCCAGACACTAGTCAAATAGAAAACTTATCTTCTAACTCCAGATCCAGTTAACTCACTTGACCAGGAACTCATTCTACCCACATCTCACCTCCTGCATCTGCAGAAGTAAGGGCAGATTTCTATTCCAGCCCTGTGAAAGAAGGTAGCACTTTGCTTAGAAACACAGCCCAGCCTCCCACCAGCAGAATTCTCTTCCTTTTCCTTTTGTTAGTTGGTTGGTTTTGAGATAGGGTCTTATGGAACAGGCCTGAAATTCAGTATGTATCTGAGGATGACTTTGAGCTCCTGGTCCTCCTGCCTCTACCTCCCCAGTACTGGGATAATACACGTGAGCCACCATGCCAGGCTCAGGAACCCCAAGGTTTTTCAGAATCACATCAGCCTAATTTTCTGTCTGAGATGCCTGGTACCATTCATTCTCTTCCTTCTCTGTTTATGCTCTCTGGACAGTTATCAGTTCATTACATGAGGAGACTCTGAGTCACCAGTTGGCAATCCCCATGTATAATTTAGCCCCATAAATTAAAACCTTTTTCAAAATGTGCTAATTTTTATTTTTGCACCAGCTCCCCGTGAACTCATAATGTGGTCATGAAATTAACTGAATGTTTTCTGTGTCACCCTTTTGATTTGTAACCTTCATTTTTGGCTTGTTTATTTAATGTATCTATTCTGTAGAACGAGGGAATGAACCCAGGTCTTCATGCTGCTAGTCAAGCGCTCTTACACTGACCTGCATCCCCACACCTTTTTCAGGTTTTATACACAGAGGCAAGGTCTCACTAAGCTGTCCAGGCAGGCCATGAACTTCTGGCTCATCCTCGGGAACTATTAGAATTACAGGTATGCAACAGGTATACACCCAATTTGGTCACTGCTTTTAAAGAAATGTTTCCTCAGTCAGCCATGTTGGCACACACGTGTTAACCCCAACACTTGTTAGACTGAGGCAAGAGGATGCACTAGGCTATATGGTAAGTTTGAGGACAGCCTGAGTTATAAGAGATCATCTCAAAATATCTCTCAGTTCTTTACACATCTACTGATTTCCAAAACAATACAGCCATTCCAATATTTATTTTCCAATGTTTTCTAGTCCATGTGTCTTTGTGTTGCTTTGTAATTCTCAGTTTCATCTTCAATTCTACTCCCATTCTTCTTAGTGACTCTCTCCAAAGGGAATCAGAATATCACACAGTATGGACCCAGAAATCTGTTGCTATGTGAAGGAGGTAGGGAAAGCTGGGATTCAGGTTGCTCTTACAAAGCATGAGTTGAAAATTATGGGCCTCATGTGGCTGTATAACCATAGTAAAGCCCCATTTCTTTCCCCAAAAAGAAACACAGAAATGTTGGTTCCAGACAGAAAAAAAATGCTACAACAATTATGGAGCCAAAGCAGCTGGGGGCTGTTAACCTTAACCGAAGTCCAGCCAAGATGTTTCAAGTAATAGGAAGTAGATTTAGGTTCTTTATATTCATATTCTCCCCCTCCACTCCACCCATCCTTCTCTATTTTTTAGGACCAAGGCACAAAAACAAGCTGTTCCCTTCATTCCCTTGAACTGTGGTTGGAACAGCAATGCTTTACTGATGGTTTTCAGACACACTGAAGAGCCTGAGAAGCTGGGCCCACATGGAGCTGAGGAGGTGGAGGGGTGAATGTTAGTTCCCTGTGGCTGCTGGAACAGGGTACCACTCACATCACACATTTCTTCCCTTGAGGTTCTGGCAAATCTAGATGAAGTTGTGCTGGACAAAGCAGCGCTTGTGTGAAAACTCAGCACTTGGGATGCAGAAGCAGGATTTCAGTTTGAGACCAGTCTAAGCTTCATGGAGAAATCCTGTATCATACTGACAAGATGGCGTTGCCTGTGTCAGTCTCCTAAAAGCCAAGAGGTCATGAAAACTGGTTCTTATGTATGGGCACGTGGCAGTAACTAAACGTGTTCTGACCTTGGTTTCTATTTGCATTTTGTTTATTATATTGTTGCAGGCATAGGCACAGTCCACCTTAAGATGGAAGTGCTAAAACAGAAAGTGGGGGATTGTAACAGGCCTGGCAGAAATAAAGATATTCTAAGGGCACACTGTGCCTCTGTGTCTTTCTGCCAGCCTGTCTGCCTGCCTGCCTGTCTCTCTCTCTGTATCCAACTATCAGATTACTAATATAATGAAGCCCAAAGAAATGGGAATTTACCCAGGAATCTCAGGCTGGGAGAAGGAAGGACACCTGCCAGAGGAAAGGAAAGAGACTTCACATGGTTCTAACGACTTGTCAGATCACCTTACAGGATGAGACAGAAGCTCATAGGATAATGGGCAGGTGGGTGGGACCACATATTGGCTGGGACTACTTAGATGCACGTATCCTTGGCCTTCTATTAAAGTTTGATCTCACATCATGACACTGGAGGAGGACTTCAAGGGTTGGGGGATTCTCTATATCTTTTTGTCCCCAAAGTGGCAACACTGAATAGGTATTTTTCTCCTTTTTCCTTTTAGTTTGACTCTTTTTAATTGGCTTATTGAGAACAGGTGGCTGGACATGGCTTGAGGCAGAGAGCGACCCTCAAACTCAAGCTCTGTAACAAGAGCATAGATCACAGTGCAGCAGTGCAGAGACAGTGGGTGAGTGCTAATTCCCTGTGTCTCTGTAGCAGATGACACAAACAGCACAGTCCTGGAGGTCAAACTCTGAAGTCAGCTTCAGCTGGCTCAAATAAAAGGGTTGAATAGACTGCCTTGCCTTCCTAAGCATCTAGAAGCTACCAGAATTCCTTGACTTAAAGTACCCTTCCAATCCTGCTTCAGTCAGGGGGACACACCTCTCTAGTGTCAAATTTATCATGTGTCTCCTTATCATAAGGACACTTTGTGGCAGTTAAGGCCAGGTAGGTAACTCAATATAATCTCCCCATTCCAAACTCTTCGGTCCAGTAGCGGCTTGTCTTTTTTGCCGTGTAACCATTCAGATCCCAGGAGTGCAGACACAGATACCTTTGCAGGCCATTACTTCCATAGCACACATACACAGTTAGGTCCCTGGAAGAAGTCTCCCTCCCATTCATCTAATACTAAATGTATAAGCATAAGACCTAGGAACAGGCAAGACACAGAGAAAACTGGTGTGAATACAGCAGAGGGACTTTCCAAGGACTCTGCTCCTTGCTGGCCACATATTTCCCTTTCCCAAGAGATTGGCAGCTGAACTGTCTGTAGGTCTGTATTCGGCAGACACATACATCACATCGCTTCCCTTTGCTTGGGTGCAGCTCTTGTTCCACACACCCTCAGAGTTGTACATCCACCTGTCACATAGAAGCTCAATTTCCATCGCAATGGGACTTCAAAGTCCCAAATGCTTACCTGTGTCAAAGTCTATTATGTTACCGCCACTAAGAGTCTGTTATTGAGTTCTAGACTGAGCGAGGACAAGGAACCAAGCTTTGTCAGGACTCACCAAACCTCTTGTAACCGAAGGACTGCACCTCCTCTTCTTCTGCAAAGTCGTCTGTAGAAGAAAACACAAGTGTTAGCCCGGGCAAGGGCACAATAGCACACAGTTGGGACAGGATGCAACTGTCCTGACCCCAACCAACTACCCTTTCCCTTCCCTCAAGATGCCTATCATAATAGTTATCCTTCTGCTCCGGGACCTCTCCCAGCCTTATGAGGACCACCATTAGCCCTCTGCACTGGCTAGAGGCTTTTCCTTCCAACCCAGGCCCTAGTTAAATGTGATTCCTTGAAGAAGCATTCCTGGACCACTCAGCCTCTCTCTGTCACACCTGTTCATTTCAGATTACTCTCTGATGTCATACTCATTTGTTTACATATGTACATGCATGTACACATGTATGTTCACTGTTGTCATTGTGTTTCCTATCTAGACTGACATAAATAAACCACCATTGCTTAGAATGGGGCTTGTTAAAGAGCAGAGGCTTAATGTTAGTGAATGAATGGCAGAATTAACCATCTAAGCTATTTGTTCAAGCTGTCCCTTTCAGATGTTCCTATCAGCTACTGCAGCATCATAGATGGATGTTTCCTATTCCAGGGAAACAGTCCTATTTTAGCAGAACTCCTCTTTCCTGAAATAAACCTGAGAACCTCAATTTCTCAGAAGTTTTGTTTTCAGTTTTCAGTTCTCCTCCAAGTTAATATGCTGAAATAGTGAAGGGCCAAAGAATGTAGTGAGGGCTAAAAGATAGAGTGGGGGAGGGCCTGAAGGAAGCAGTGGGGGGGAGGGGGCTGAAGAAAACAGTAGTGGGGGATGAAGGAAGCAGTGGGCTGACAGAAGGGGCCAGAGTGAGAAGCTGAAGGACACAATACAGGTGAGGAGTGGAAGGACACAGGGAGGGGCTGAGAGATGCAGTGAGGAGCCGAAGGAATCATTGAGAGGCTGCAGGATGCAGAGAAGGCTAGAAAAAGCAAAAGCCTAACAAAAGACCCACCACATTTCAGCTCAAGTAGGGTATTCTACTTCTGGTCTCAACTCTCATACCAAAAGGATTCACTATTCTTCCAACGTCTGTTTATCTTATTGCACTCTGAAAGTTGTCCTATGAGACATGAAGAGTTCCATAAAGTACTGTAGTACTGGGATTATCAAGAATAATATTTGTACAGAAGTATCTTAAATCAGTCTTTTTTTCTGTTTTTTTTTTTCTTTGTGAGAAAAAAGGGTTTGGAAATGACACCTGCTAGATCCCAAGGCTGAGGCCTGGGGGTGGGACACAGGAGACTGTTTGTCTCCCTCCATGTTTTTAAAAGTTGACTCTAGAATTCTCTTTTCTTCCTTTAACATTTAACAAATGCTAAAGTTAAGCATTTGCTTTTGCAGAGGACCAGAGTTTGGTAACTCCGGGGTGGGGGAATCTTATGCCCTCTTCTGGTCTCTTTATGGACCACATTCATTCATATGCACAAACCCACACACAGATACACAAACACATAAAGACAAAAAAAAAGAAGGAAGGTGAGCCATGTGTGATTATATACTTGTACCCAACACTCAGAAAGCAAAGGAGGAAAAGCCACTGCAAATTCCAGGTCAGCCTGGTCTATTTAGAGAGTTCCAAGCTGATCAAGGCTGCTGCAGAGGTTCTAGGCTGCCCTTAATTGGCCCTGGGTAGCAAGACACACATCACAGTTATGGGAGAAGGGGGTCTGTAGGGACACAAAACTGTCCCCTTCAGGAACCAAAAGCGATAGAATAAAACAAATACATTTCCGAGAGTCGCAAGCAGCTAAGGAGATTAGGCTGCCAAGACTACCTGGCTTTTGTGTATCACCTTTGTGGGCCCTGCAGTATTAAGACAATCTAGGAGAAATAGTTTGCTCTACAAAGAATGAGCGAAAGGTCTGAAAACAGAACATAATGCTGTACATATTATTAACTGTTTGTGGTCCTGGGTATCCAACTAAAGCCCAGTGTGTGCTTAGTAAGTGCTTTTCCATTGAGCTATGCCCCTTCCTGCTTTTTGCTTTTTATTTTTAGACAAGGTGTGACTAGCACTCAGGCTGGCCTTGAATTCACTCTATTGCCCAGGCTGGCCTCGAATTCACTCTATAGCCCAGGCTGGCCTTGCACTTGAGATTCCCTTGCCTCATCCTTCTGAGATTCAGTTCCTGTTCCCTGCTCGTACAGAGGACTGTGATCTGAGTCTGCCCTCTAAATAAAGAACCCTTTATTATACTCAATTCTGAGGTAGTGTGAGGACTACTCTATTTGTGTTCATCTACAGACATGTCGATGCAGGTGTAAAAATTTTCACAGGGCCCTATCCCTAGTTAAGAGCTACATACAATTGATGGCTATCAAGAAAGGGAAAACCAATTTTCTCTAGGGATGAGTCCCAAGGGGCCAGCCAGCCTTAAACACATTCCCATATGAGCAACACTACATGGAGTATTGTGTGGTGTGTGTGTGTGTGTGTGTGTGTGAACAATAATAATTAAAGAAGATACTATGATTTGAGTGGGGGCAGGAAGAGGTGAGAGAAGTTGGACGAGGAAAGGGGAAATGGTATATAAATGTTTATATATGAAATCCTAAAGAGTACCGCTTGCCAAAAGTACTTATTTTTGTTTTGAAATTAAATTTTAGATTATTTAAAATTATATTAAAGCAATATTCTAAGTAATATCCTAAATAATTACCAAAGAGAGGGTTTTTTTTGGGGGGAACACCTCACAACTCCTCTTACTACCACGCCTGTGCTTAGCAAGCACTCTACCAGGAGAAATGTAGCTCATCCCGCTTTACCAAGTTCCCAGGTTGGCCTTGAACTTGTATTCTCGTCTCTCAGCCTAGTAGTTGGGATCACAATGCCTGTGCCATTAGAACTTGGGGTAACTTTAAATTTGATCTCCTTATGCCTAGAATATCACACTTGATTTCACAGTGGCCCAAATTATGCCCTCTGCTTTTCTTTTAAGACATTTTTCTTCAATGGAATTGTGTTAGCTGTTTTTCTCATCACTGACAAAAGCTTAAAGAAGGGTCTGATTGAGTCATGGCTTGAGGGTAGTCTACCAAGGTGGAAGGACATGGCAGGAGGAACTGCTCCAGTCGTGGCAGTTGGCACTCAGAGGTAGACCCTGGCACTCAGCATGTTTCTTCCTTATTTATTCATTCGTTTGTTTACTTGTTTGTTTGTTTGTGTGTGTGTGTGTGTGTGTGTGTGACAGAGAGTCCTACTGAGCTGGCACCATAAGATTAGCAAGCTACCCTCACTAGTCACAACCCTGCTGGGAGACACCTGGCCTAGTTCCAGAGTCAACTCCCAGCCCTAATTGATTCTTTGTGCTCCAGATACCTCTTGTTGCCCTATGTGAATCTTGTCTGAGAGTTTCCCATGGATACAAGGCCTATGCAAAACTTGGTTAGGGAGAAACCTGGAAAACTGTGGTACCTCATGAATTGGGTATTTGCACTTGGCACTGTATTTTTGGAAGCTTCATTCGGGTTGTTTTAAGATATGGAAATCTACCTGGTAAAGTGTTAACACGGGGAAAAATGAAAATGCCAAGAGGTAAAGGAAAAGGGCTTCAGTCCACAGAGGTTGAGCCCCCTGTAGCCAAAAGGCTAAGTTCATTCTCAAGGTGTCTCTGAGTCTCCATTTCTTGGACTCGCATGAACCCACACACTCGCACCACGATAGCCATGACACAGTGATTGATTGATTGATTGATTGATTTTTCAGACAGGGTCCCTCTAAGTAGCCCTGGCTTTCCTAGAACTCACTTGTAGACCAGGGAGGCCTTGAACTAACAGAAGTCTGTTGTTGGTTGTGTTTTTCTTTTACTCTTTTCTTCTTTGGTCTTTTTAGCTCTTTTAGGGGCCTGTCACCCAGCACACAGAGGCTTAATTCTCACTTATAAATGCCTTTTGATTTGCTTGTTTCTTGCCAGCTTTTCTTAACTTAAACTATACCACCTATCTTTTGCCTCTAGGCTTTTACAATTCTCTTACTTTTGTAAATCTTATTTTCACTCTTACTCTGTGGTTGCTATGTGGCCCCTGACATCCTCCTCCCCTTCTTCTCTTGCTCCTTCTTCTCTTCCCAGACTTTTCCTCCTATTTATTCTCTCTGCTTGCCAGCCCCAAAATTATTCTTTCTCCCGCCTTGCTATTTGCTGTTCAGCTCTTAATTAGACCATCAGGTGTTTTAGACAGGCAAAGAATCACAGCTTCACAGAGTTAAATGCATCATTAAACAAATGTTCCACAGCATAAAGACATGTAACACACCTTAAAATAATATTCCACAACAGAGATCTGCTGGCTTCTCCCTTCCAAGTGCTGGGGTAAAGGTATGTGCTACCATGCCCAGCTTTTTCCTTCTTTTTATTTAGTTCATGTCCCCAGCCCATGGAACAGAATCAGGACATTAAGGGTAGGTTTTCCCCAATCGGTTAAACCTTTTGGGAAACTTTGTCAAAAATTCATTCAAAATAGTTTCTTATAAATAATTCCAAAACTTGTCAAGTTCCAAACCAACCAACAGAGACATACTCTAATAGGGTAACCTGAAATATAATTGAATTAAAGATAATAAACCAGTTCAAAAGAAAATATCCCTGTCCCCAACCTGACTACCTACTCCTCACCCCAGACATATTCCATCTGCTACCCATAATTCCAGTTGTTTATGCATTGTCTTAATCTTGCCCACTGTCCTGCAAGTTTCTTGGAGATAAACATCATTCGTGGCATGTAATGTTTCTATAATGCCTTGCATTAAAAGTACATACCAAATATTTGTTCAGGCAAAAACCTGGGGCTAGGAGTGGAGTTCAGTGGTAGAACATTTGCTTAGCACGCTGCAGGCTTCTCAGTTTGATCCCAAGTACCAGCAAAAACAAACAAAAATTGAAAACCAGTTAAGACATGGTCGCTCAATTATAAATAATAAATAGAATATGATAGGAGTTTTTGTTGGATTTTCTTGTTGTTGTTTTGTTTTATTTTGGCCATCCTGGAACTCACTCTGTCGACCAGGCTGGCCTCAAACTTGTAGAGATCTACTGCCTGCCTCTGTCTCTGGAGTGTTGGGATCAAGGCATGCATCACTATACCTGGCTAAATATGATAGTTTAATGGGTAATTAACACTACTAATGAAACAGACATGATGTCAAATGGTTAAAATCTTACTAGACAAATCTGTCCTGATACTTAGAAATAAGTTTCTTGCTGTGATTTCTTAGATGCCTTATTGCTGTAACAGAATAGCTGACAGAAGCACCGTAAGGAAGGAAGGTGGTGGTCTGAATGAGAATGGTCCATGGCTCACAGATTTGAATAGTTAGTCCCTTGTTGGAACTGTTTTGAAAGGATTAGGAGGTGTGGCCTTGTTGGAAGAATTGCATCATTTGGGGCTGGTTTTGAGGTTTCAAAGGACAAGCACCATTCCCAGGGTTCTCTCTACATCCTGCTTGGGGATCAAGATGTGAACTCCCAGCTGTTCCTATCACCACACTGTTGCTCTGACAGCCCAATTAAATGTGTGTGTGTTTTTTTTCCAAGATAGGGTTTCTCTGTGTAGCCCTGGCTGTCCTGGAACTTGTTCTATAGACCAGGCTGGCCTTGAACTCAGAGATCTGCCTGCCTCTGCTTCCCAAGTAAATGCTTTCTTTTATCATTTGCCTTTGTCAAGGTGCTTTGTCATAACAATAGAAAAGTAATGAAGACAGGAGGGATAAAACTGGACACAGGATTGAGACACCTGCCTTTAAAAGCATTCTGACATTAAGTCAATGAGACAACTACGTGGATCAGTGCCTAATCACTGAACCTGAAAACCCGAGTTCTAAAATTGTCAGGTTCAGCTGTTGGGTTCACTAAGCTCTACCTATATTGTAGAAGGAGAGAACTGAATCCCACAGTTGCCCTGATTTTGACATGTGTGCCATGGCATGCATGTCACACACAGGGAGGGAGGGAGGGAGGGAGGGAGGAAGGGAGGAAGGGAGGAAGGGAGGGAAAAGAAAGAAAGAAGAGGAGGAAGAGGAAGGGAAAACAGAAAGGGAAAGATGGTACTTTTGATGGCATCTCTAGGCTAAAGGTGTACTGAGGATGTGTGGAGTCTGCATTCAGACTATGAGTTTGAATATACATTTCCACTGACCACCTGGGCCCCTTAGCCCCGTCTATCTAAAAATAACATATGAGAATAATTATTAACCTGCCAATAATAAGCAACAAATAATAATTACTGGCAAGGTAAGAGTCCAAGAAACAATAGGTATTACTAAAGGGAAAGATAAAAATCCTTTAGTTTTTATTTAAATTATTTATTTAGATTTAAAAAAAAAGTGGTGGTGCACGCCTTTAATCCAGCACTTAGGAGGCAGAGGCAGGTGAATCTCTGTGCCTTTGAGGCCAGACTGGTCTACAGAGCAAGTTCCAGGACAGCCAAGGCTAAGAAATTCTGCCCCCTCAAAAAAAAAAACAAAACAAACAAAAGCTGGGGAATATCAGATATCACATGGCCCACCAAAATGAGTAAGAAAGGGCATCATCCTTGGCATTTACTTTCCAACCCAAGACTCTGTTCCCTTTCCTCCTACATGGTAGCCACCGCCAAATCTCTGGAAGCTAAGATAGATTGTGCCTTGTGGCAACACAAACTGCGTGGCAGGAGGGTTGTTTTGCCACCACTCTGAGCTTCCTCTCCAGGAACCTTACCCCTTCCTCCCAAGCCTCCAAGAGGGATGACCTAAATTTACTTTTTTTAAATCACTAAAACTTGAATCCTGTTTTCCCATCTGAAATCTAATATTTGAAGGACTGTGTAAATACCCTGGCACTGGAGGTTTAGAAATAACACTATAATGAGAATAAGCATTTATTAGAAAATTAGACACCCAGTTAAAGCCCATCAGGGAAATCTACCATATGCCAGCTTTTCCTGCCATACCATCATTGGTGATGAGCCACCATGGCAAAGAGCTAGCTAGGGGCCCAGGAACAGCGTGGGAAATTCTGAGAAATTGTATGGTAAACCACAGGGAAGATCTATACTTAACAATAATTAAGCCAAGGCTTAAGAATGCCAAGTATCCCTAAACTAATGAAAAGTCAAAAGCATAATTAAGTTGTAAATTAGCCCTGCAAAGGAATGGCAGCTGAGATGCCCACCAGCAGAGAAGAGGCCTCCCTGCATTTCTACTTCCCTGAAGAAAACAGGTCACCAGGTGTTCTGATACACGAAGTTTACCATTACAGGCTGGTTCGCTTATCCCACTCAGTACAAGAACCTTCACGAATCACTGAGAAAGCAAGCTGATTGGGTGTGTGAGAAAACAGAGGGTGAAAGAAACAGATTGCTGACCAGTGTATTACTCACAAATGTTATATACAGAAGTACAGAAAGGCTGCTGTTGCCTTTTTTCCCCCATAACAAGGTCTCAGTAGCCCAAGCTGGCCCCAAACTGGCTGAATATCTTAAGGTGACCTTGAACCTGCAATCTTCTACTTCCACCTTGGGAGCCATCACGTGCCCAGTTTTGCCTTACTGGAGATTAAACACAGGGTTTTGTGCATTCTAGGCAAGCATTTTACTGGCTGGGCTACATCCCAGCCCCTAAACACTCTTTAGGCTGCCTCCTTTTGGTAAATGAGAATCATGGTTTTGACCTCTATAGTCCCATGTGGTGCTAGCTATTTTCAATCGTCTCTTAGGCAACAAGTGATTCTGCTCTGAAACTCACCAATTATTCTCAGTATTGAGAACCAGGAATGTGATTCAGTAATGACACACCTAACTCCAAAGGAGTCAAATTCCTTCTTTAAAGAATGTAACTATGAAAACCATGAGATTTATGGCATCATGAGATAATTGAAAATGAAACTGTAAATAAACTAAAACAAACTATATTTTGTTCAGCTTGGGAGATGGCCACCATGGAATAAGATATTTTTTCTGGAACTATAGAATGGTGTCATTATTTTGGCACGTGACACCTCAGGGTTGAAGGGAAGAGCAGATACAGATGTTTGCTGAATACAACAAACAGGCGCAGAGCAGACGGGAACCATACAGAATATAAAGAATGGGGTTACTAGCCAGGCGGTGGTGGCACATGCCTTTAATCCCAGCACTTGGGAGGCAGAGGCATAAGCAGGTGGATCTCTGTGAGTTCGAAGCCAGCCTGGAGCTAGTTCCAGGACAGGTGCCAAAGCTACAGAGAAACCTTGTCTCGGGGGGGAAAAAAAGAAGAAGAATGGAGTTGCTGCAGAGATCTGACCAAGGTTTATGCATTAGAATTAGAAAACTGTATATTCTAAAGAGCCTTGCCTCAGCAAGAAAAGCTCTGTGATTCTGACAGCATCCAGAGTTTCCGTTTAACTAAACAACGCTAAAGATGAGTTTCTCATTAGCCAGAGATTGGTTCCAAAGACTCAAACCCCAAAGAGCACCAAATTACAGGGTGTTCACAACCCTCATACAACATGGTTCTAGGCTGGGGCTGAGGCTAACACAGAGAAGAGGTTTAAAATGTGGGAGGTATTGGGTTCAAGTCCTAACACCTTAATAAATAAATAATACGCCAGGCATGGGGGGGCATACCTATAATCCTATCATTCTCAATGCTGAGGTGGGAGAACCATTTTGAGAATGAGGACAACTTGGGCTAGAGTGAGATCCTGTCTCAAAACAAACAAAAAACAAAACAAACAAACGAGGCACAGTACTGTCTATAACTAATATACGTACTTCATACACTTTGAACCAGCTTTAAATGACTTACAATGCCTAGTACAAGATCAATATTTTGTACATAGTTGCTATACTGTGTCTTTAGACAATGATAAAGATAAAAGTTTGTACACAGACTTTTTTTTCACTTATTTTCAATCCCCAGTTGAGTCTTCAGATGTAGAAACTGTGAGTAGAGAAGGCTGATCACAGTCTTCACTACTTTCACTGATTAGGAAATTTTAGGGGAAAAAAAGGTAGTACTGACCAGTAAAGTTCTCACTGGAATTAATACCAATCCTCATGCCTCAACCTCTGGAGTAGGAAAATCAAATTCCAATGAAGTTAAATGAATTAATCACATAGCATAATTAGGATCCCAAGGATTCTGTTGTTGGGTTACTTACTTATGGCTAAGTGTCAGAAGAGTTACACTGGCTGGGGAGGGGCTGAGTTCAACCCTCAGCACTGTCAAAAAGTATAGTATGTATGCCAAAATTTTAGCTAAGCCTGGTGTCTCAGGCACAGCACCTGAAACCCTAGAATTCAGGAGGTGAAAGGAGGCAGATAAAAGCTATAGCAGACGGGGCTACATAATAAGACCCTGTTGCTACTAATTAAATGAAGTCTTCAAGTTGGGTATGCTGGCACACACCTGTTATCTTAGCACTGGAGAGGCTGAGATAAAAGGATCAGGAGCCAGCTTGGGCTATGGAGTAAGGCCTCTCTAATTAATTAACCAATTAATTAAAACAAAACAGGCTTTCAAAATGGCTAGCCTACACCTGGATTCACCAGTCCCTGGATCCAGTTTCCCTAACAGAGGCAGAAAGTGATTGGGGTGGGGGTGGGGGGTTAATGGGCTCAGACCACAAGATAAAACATGAGCCATCTCCAGGGCTTCCAACCTAGACTCACCCAAAATGTGTTTAAAACCTGTAGTTGTGTTTTAAACTACTGCACCTGAAGACCCAAATTGCAATTACTGCACCAAGATGGAACTGATGAGAGCTCAGAAGGGTGGGGGGGTTGTCTCGCCACGAGTTGAGAAACTGCTAGACTTAATAACTGGCAAAAAGATTGCCTTGGGAGTCAGTCATATGGCACAACTGTAACCCAAGGTTCTCGGAGGCTGAGACAGGAGGTTCTCAACTTCACTTCCTTGCGGACTCTAGACCAATCTGAACTATTTAGTGAAACCCTGTCTTCCTGTCTTAAACTAAAAAGCAGAGAGGAGTAATGGATGTAGTTCAGGAGAGGGTCTAATTTCATTTCCGGTTTGAGCCGTAGGGGAACCCTAGCTAAGAACCACAAACATTTTCTAAGTTGTAAATAAGGCGAGAGAAATGGAGGCGGAGCAAGAAAGCATGTCACAGCGTTTTCAAGTTCTCTCTTGAGTCTACTCTGAGTATCCTATCCTTGGGACAAGGCTCTTAGCACCTGGAGTACAGTACGGTTTCTTGCCGGGGTCCTGAGTCCCCTCCAACGAAGATACAACTCCTTTGGAGGGCGATTGAATTCACTGGACGGATCTCCATGTAGTTCAGCATAAACTGCATTTCACAGAAACCTTCCGGAGCGAAGTTACTTTCGAGCTCTTGGGGCTCCCCTCAGCTAAAGCGATCAATCGCAACGCTGCCTGGAGAAGCTGAAAACTCGGAAGGCATTTCACACCCAGCTCGGGACCATGCTGGGGGGAAAAAACGTGTAACACTCCAGTCCCAAACCGGGAACTCTTGTCTTGCATAAACACCACGCCCACCCGTTCCTTAACGACCCTCGCGGTCGTCTCGACTGTAATTATTTATCTCCCACATAAATCAAGGTTCTGTTGACAAATCCGCATATTTCCACTGCACTGAGAAGGCTGCCCCCCAAGACCGTCCTCTCAAGATTCTTTTAAAAAGCAAGATAACTTCTGACACTTCCAAAAACCTGCCTGTAGAGGATACCACCTAGGGGATCAATATCCGCAAGATCTCTGGCACTCTCTGGGAACACGTGGGGACAACTATCCCTCGAGCGGGCGCAGGGAATGGGCGCAGAACTGGGAGCAGTTATTTTCCAGTCAGTAGATCTGAGGGAGAATGATGCCAAATGCACTTTCCGAGCCAGCTGAACTTCGCGGGCACCTAATCATTGCCAGATGCGCGACGCGCGCAACGAGGACGTCCAGACTCCCGGGAAAACAGCCGGCCTGTGGCACTGCGACTGCTGGGACAGCAGAAAGGTCACCGGGAGAGTGGCAAGAGCCGCAAACCCACCCGGAAGAATGACGATGCCTAGCTTTCCTCCGCATGTTTTTTCAATTACAAAGTTGGAAACTGAAATCCGTAAACAACGGCTTGGGACTTCCAAACAACTCTGCGGAGACCGAGGGTGAGGAGAGAGCCTGAGGGCGTCCCAACCATAGCCTCGAGGGCTCTGGCTGTGCTGCACAGCGTCCCGGTGTCTGTGCGTGACCTGGGCGCTCGGCTCCCTCCGCCTCTCACCCCCTGACTGCACCTCGGCCGACCTCCCACGAGCCCCGAAGCCGGCAGCCGCCCTACCTTTCATGGTGACCGAGGACACGCGCCGCCCGGAGAAGTCGCACCAGCGTCGTTCACTGCACGCCCATGGCAGCCGTACGCGCTCCAAACCCTCGCGCCCACCTCCACACTCGGCCGCTGCGGGGCTGCCGCGCGCCTCTCACCCGGGTTGGGAGGCGCCGCTCCCCCTTGCGCCCCTCCCCCTGGCTGCCTTAGCGGCCGCGCCCACGTCCCTCGGCAACCTCCGCCCCGCCCTCGGCCGGGCTCCTGGCCCTCCTGGACTACCCCGCTACCCTCGCGGATCCCTCTTCTTCCAAACAGACCTGCATCCCGGAGAAATACAGAGAACAGCCCTTCCCGGGAGGCCCGTGCTTCACCCTCGGCGTGTATGGAAGGCGCTACTAACTAGATTTGTTACTGGAGCGTAGACCATCTGTTGGGCAGAAAGTTGGGGAGCAGTGAGGCCGCGGGGGTGGCGGGGAAAGGCTGTCCTTTTGTCAAACGGCTCTGGGGGCGTGGAGGTCCAGGAGGTTCAAGTTTGCGAGTGCCTATATACAATGGTATTGGCTGCAAAATCCCGCTGCACGGTCTCACTAAGCGCCCAGATACTACTGTCCCTACTGAACTCGGGACAAGATTACAACTTTAAAACCTTAGGATCTTCCAGAGGTTTTTTGTTCGTTTAGTTTTTCTTTAAAAAAAAAAAAACAACAAAAATAAAAAAAAACTTTTTTCCTGGAAAAGCTACACGACCCGATGCCCAACTATCAGGTTGACTCCTGTTTCAGCATCACAAAAAGAGACCTAAATGTGAGACTTCCTAAATTCCCTTAACAGTCACCAATAATGTAGAAGCTCCTAATGTGTGTGTTGGGGGAGGGGCAGAGGAACTATCCTCAGCCATTCAAATGAAACACTGTCATTGTTATCCATTAGCTTACTAAAAAGCAACAAAATACTGGCTGGACAGGGACTGAAGCTATTCAGACTGCTTAGACCTGGTAGCTCTAGATGCCAACCATTAGTGTAAGCCCCTCCAATGATGGAGGCCCAGTCCCTGCTATCCGCCAAGTCTTGACCCCTCCGTGGAGGAGGGTCAAGACTAACCGCCAAAATCTTGACCACGCCCTCAGACTATTTAAACTGCTTCCCTGAACAGTTTCCTCCTGGTCTCTTTTCCTTCCTCCTGGTGGTCATCTTAGCGGCCTCCCAGTTCCCCCTCAGGGCCACCCGAAAGCGCAGGAATCCCATTAAACCTGGATATTTTTTAATTTGGCTTGCTGTGATTTGGCTTGATTGGGCTTTTTGCATCGGCAGAGAGCTCACGTTAGGAAAAATTCCTAACAATTAGTTCATTATAAGCAGGGGAGGCCTTGCTCTAGTAAAAGGCAGTACACAGAAATTAAATACTGTGCAAAACATCTCATACTTACTCTTCATTCTAAAGTCCTTAACATAAGGGAGAAACTTATAAAGAAGCAAAAGCAACACACATAGGCTTTGAAGGCTATTCTTAAAGCCTCTCAATATCTCACCTGCCTTGTCTACTTGCAGGACAAGTGCAGGTCTAGGAGCGAGCCATGGGCTTGGGTTGTCAGGCAGTGGTTCTCAAGCTTCCCTATGGCTACGACTGAATGAAATGGATTAAATGAAAAACGCAGCAGGATCCCCAGCGACTGCAGGCAGCAGGCCATGTGGTGGCAGGCAGTGGGCAGGGGGTTCCAAGAGCAGCCATGCCCAGGCAGTGAGGGCTGCAGGTCTCCAAGCGGTGGCAGGAAACAGGCAAGAGACAGAGACATGGTAGGCATGCCATACAGAGTGAGGTTGGATATTTAGTAGGTTATGGAGGGGGAAGGAAGAAGAGGAGAGAGAGAGAGACAGAGAGAGAGAGGAGAGAGGAGAGAAGAGAGACAGAGAGAGAGACAGAGAGAGGAGAGAGACAGAGAGAGAAGAGACAGAGAGAGAGAAGAGAGAGACAGAGAGAGAGAGAGGAGAGAGACAGACAGACAGACAGAAGCTGCCTCTTCAGGGGAGACAGAAAAGGAAGAAAGACTCATGCTGCAAGCAGGAAGGAAGATCTGCCTGCCTCAGTGGACAGGGTAGAGAGTGGGCATGGCTTGTCTCTTAAAGGGACAGAACACAGATCATTACAACGACCCTTTAAGACAGTTCCACCCACCAACCATAAAATTATTTTTTCGTTGCTACTTCATAACTGTAATTTTGTTCCTGTTTTGAATTGTAATTATCTGTTTTCCAATGCTCTTAGCCAATTCCTGTGAAAGGTGGTGCGGGAGAATTATCTGTATTCTGTCAATCATGTATTTTAATAAAAC
>LOJH01025595.1:0-18686 GCA_001685095.1 Ellobius talpinus
ATCTATCTATCTATCTATCTATCTATCTATCATCTATGTATCTATCATCTATCTATCTATCTCCCTACCTACCTACCTACCTATCATCTATTTATCTACCTACCTATTATGTATGTATGTATGTATGTATCTGTCTGTCTGTCCGTCTATTCGTCCATCCATTCATCCATCCATCTATCTGTCTGTTTAGCTATTGATATACCCAGCTATTTATCTAACCATTAAGTGGTACTTACGTATCCTGCCCTTCTGATGTAGTTTTGAGCCAAACATCCAAGCTGGTGAACTTGATTGAATGCAGCCTCTTGCTCAAGTGGATTGTATGATTTACTTTTCTGTTGTGATGAAACAGTAATTTACGGAAGGAAGGGCTTATTAGGACTTACAGTCCCAGAGGGTTATGAGCCCATAAAGGTGGGGAGGCACAGCAGCTAGTGTCAGGCATGGGAGCAGGAGCAGGAAGCTGAGAGCACACCTCTTCAGACACAGCCACAAAGCAGAGAGAGAAAGCTGGAAGTGGCATATTATTTTAACTCTCAAAGAGTCCCCTCCAGCTCCATGACATGCTTCCTCCATGAAGATGATACCAAGTAAACTTCCCCAAGCAGTGCCACCAACTGAGGATAAATAGTAAATAAATAATGTTAAATAGTGTTTAACTATTTGCGCCTAAGGGAGACATTCTCATTCAAACCACTACAAGGACAGAGGACCTTAACCAGCATGCACTGATGTGCCAAGAGCTGTCAGAGTGAACTCGAGAGCACAGCTTCTGTTACTTGTGTGAGGGACCAAGATGGGACAGCCCTTGGTTGTCTGTTAAGGAGATGGCAAATATCTGAAACAAAACAAAACAAAACAAATCATCAAAACTTCCAGCAGCCCCGAGATTAATCAGGGTCACTGCTGTGAGGGACTTGACATGCTAGCCTGCCAACCTGAGGTGAGACCCATGGCAGACGAGTGCTGGCTTAGAAAAGTGATCCTTTGACCTCTGCACATCTACAACCACACACAATGACGATAAACATTTAATGAATTAAATATAGTTAATTGCCTTTTATTTCTAGTTATGAAAGTAAAATTTGCCTTTGAAAGGAAATCGAAAGAAAGAAAAAGTATAAAGAAGAACACATAAAACCAGACCAAGTCAAGCTTTGGTTAATCTTGTGTGTGAGTTCCTTCTAAATATTTTTATAAAGTATGTAAAACACATACATTTTCAAATTCTACACTGTTTCCTACATTTAGAATTTAACACAGTGAATGAAGAATCACACGTTACGACACATGCTTTTACATAGCTGTGTGGCACAATGGGCCCCTTGCGGCTCCTTTCTAGAATTCAGTGAACCACAGCCTGAATATTCCAGAAGAGATATCTGTTCTGGACCGTATGAGTGCAGATTTGCTTTCTTGTTGTTAGTCCCCAAACGTCACAATATGACAAGTGTTTATACAGCATTTGTATTGTACTCATCATTGTAAATAATCTAGAGACAACTTAAAGTCTGGGAGAGGATTTATGTGCTCACATACAAAGAACACAACACTCTGTATATGGGACTTGAGCATCTGTGGATTTTGGTATCTTTAAGAGTAACCTAAATATCATCCCATATGGGGATTATCAAAGGATGGATGTCTTGGATTGTTTTGTTGTACTTGGGTTAATTTGAACCACACCCCTCGTTTTGAGGCATGGTTGACTACATTTTCGTGGTAATAATAAATATATCCTCTCTTATAAATATTCCACCACTTCTTTATTTATTTTCTCAGGATTAGTTTATGAACGAAATAGAGAGGACCTGAGGTTTGTCAGACTTGCAAGCTGCTGGACACTTGAGTGGAATGATGAGAATTAATCTTGCTTTTGCAAAAGCACAGCAGGATGCTCTCGATGGCTAGGGAAGACCTCTTCATATCTTCAGCCAACAGTTACGGAAAGGATTTTGCAGTACGTGCACCGGAAGCAAGGGAGACATACGGACAACCCTGCTGGCAGTGACCATGAAATCGTGGGCTGACTTGTTTGAGGATGAAGAAACAGGGAGTGTCTTGTCCGAGTTTATGTGGTTAGTGATGCATAATGAACAGATGGGTCCAAGACTCACAGTTGAAGGTTCTTTGTCCCCCATCAGCTATTTCTT
Source organism: Ellobius talpinus (assembly GCA_001685095.1). Classification (NCBI taxonomy): domain Eukaryota; kingdom Metazoa; phylum Chordata; class Mammalia; order Rodentia; family Cricetidae; genus Ellobius; species Ellobius talpinus. The sequence continues at coordinate 2,154 of LOJH01025595.1, forward strand.
CCCTCAAAATGGTCTCTGGGGTTTCAGATCAGGGCTGGTCTATCTCTAGGCAAGACTGTGAGGCAAACAGAGCCAAGTCTGTCTTCGGGTGCCCCCGACCTCTTGCTTAGGTAGCCTGGATTCCCCCAAATTCTGCCTTCAAACCCAAGGAACCTAGTAATCTTTTCTCAACACTTACACAAACCTCTGTGTTAAGGAGAGCACAGTGTCAGCCACTCCTATCTTGCTGTGGATGAGTTAAGACACGGTGTTCTTTCTTTGAAAAACAGGGGTGGTGGCGGTGGGGTGGCAGTTAGCTAGAAAGTGTTTAGAGATCCCACCTTTTTTTTCCCTGGGGACCATCAGACATTGTTTCCAATTGTGAAGTCTGGTCCCCAGGCAGCAGGCAGGGCAGAGGGATTTTCTCTGCTGGCCCTCAAATCTCCCAGCCTGATACAAAAGGATTTTACTTACCTGTTTCTCCTCCTAGGTCAGCTAACATAATCTCAATCTTTTCCTACAAGAAGGAAGACTGAGTGGGATGAAAAATCAAGGACATTGTATTAATAACACACCTGGAGCAAACAAAACCCTAGCCCATTCAAGGCACTCCACTGGAAATAGAGCTTCATAGATTAGGAAAACTGCCCTTTCAGGAAGCCCTGCCTGCTTTCTCTGCCTGACCCATCCCATGAGGAGAATCTCTGCTGGGGAGGAAATATAATCATTGTCTTCCACCCATCAGAACTGAGTTTGGATTCTGTTCCAAGCTGCATTCCTGTTCAGTGTTTGATGCTAATTAGAGTCACAAATCATTTCTATTTCCTTTCTCCACAAGAAAGCCTGCCACAGTACTGATGTCACCCAGCTAACCGATGAGCAGAAGGCGCATTCCTTTCCAAAAACATTCTGATGACTTTGATGGGCAAACACCAGCTTTGACGCATCTGTAATAAAACTTGGAGACCTAGGAGTTCTAGGTCACAGTCCAGCATTTTGTTGCAGTGAGTTTGTTTGAGGCTAACAGGAGAACAGAAGTTACCCTGGTCAAGAGAAGCTACATATACGGGCAGAAGAGGAATGGGATTTAGAACCAGATAGACTGTTTGCCAGTCAGGAAATTTTGACAACTGGAACACAGAAGTGCTGTCAATATCATGTTTGGGATATAGAATTTCTAAAATTTCTAATGGAACATATGATTGTGTGTGTGTGTAGACAAAGATTGATATAATGTGTCTCCAACTTATTATCATCATCAACATTATTGATTCTTTTTATTTATTATTATTTTTTGAGCCCTCTCACTGAACTGGAGTTCACTGATTTGGTTGGTGTGAACTTCAGACCTCCTGTCTCTGCCTCTGCACCTAGAATTACAGGTACTCTGTGTCATGCTGGGTTTTTATGTGGGTTCTGCAGATCTGAGCTCAGGTCCTCATGCTTGCATTGCCAGCCTTTTGCCGACTGAGCCCTATCCAAGTCCCTGAAATATTTGATTTCAAAAATAGTTTTAAAGTTATGATTTAAGGAGCAGTTGTCTCTGAAACAATTCAGATACTCTGATTTAAAAACTTTCAATTAAAAAACCTGTGAAAAAATAAGCCTGACATGAAATTTGCCATCTTCAGCATCATTCAGTGTCAAAGACATATTTTGTGACTGTCACCAATACTCCCTCCTGAATGCTTCATCTTGCAAAAGTGAAACTCTACATGATCTAAATCATACGCCCTGCCCTCCAGAGCCCTGCTGCTCTCCAGAGCCCTTGCCAGCCCCATGCCACCTCTGCCTTTCTCTGACCACTCTAAGTACCCCACGAAGATGGAATTCTATAGCACATGTTGTTTTGTGACAGACTCATTTCATTTAACATACTGTTTTTAATATTGGTAATTCTGGTACCAGACTGTCCTGTGACTTCTTTTAAATACTATTTTAGTTTCTTCCACGGTAGAAAAAAAACGAGCAAATATTCTACAAGCTATGGGACTAATAGTTCCCAAGAAGAACAATATGCAGTAGGGAGGTCTAGACAAACTAAAGGACTATTGAAAACCTACCTGTTGTTTCCACCCTGTGATAGTAAGGGTAAGAGAAACAGAGGTAGGATGGAGAAGGGGAAAATACTTGCTGAAACCCTCCACACAATGTTGCTGGGGTGCAGCAAGGAAACCTCCCGACAGAGGATAGGCGGTAGACTTAATGGGAAAATGATGTAACAGGGATGCAGGGAAGGATGTAACAGTGATGCAGGAAAGGATGTAACAGTGATGCAGGAAGGATGTAGCAGTGATGCAGGAAAGGATGTAACAGTGATTCAGGAAAGGATGTAGCAGTGATGCAGGAAAGGATATAAGCAGTGATGCAGGGAAGGATGTAGCAGTGATGCAGGGAAGGATATAGCAGTGATGCAGGAAACAATGTAACAGTGATGCAGGAAAGGATATAAGCAGTGATGCAGGAAGGACGTAGCAGTGATGCAGGAAACGATGTAACAGTGATGCAGGAAAGGATATAACAGTGATTCAGGAAAGGATGTAAGCAGTGATGCAGGAAGGATGTAGCAGTGATGCAGGAAGGATGTAGCAGTGATGCAGGAAGGATGTAGCAGTGATGCAGGAAGGATGTAGCAGTGACGCAGGAAGGATGTAACAGTGATGCAGGAAAGGATGTAAGCAGTGACGTGGGAATGTAGGTAGTCATGTACAGCTAAATGTGTATGTAATAATCTCCTTGAGGAAAACAAAAGGCAATGCCATTAATGAAAACATTTGTCAATCCATGCTGTCACCACTCCTACTAGGCTAATTCAAGCCAGTAATGTGAACTAGATTTGGAGAGGGAGGTGAAACCATTGTCTAGTGGTCTCTTCACATAGATGAATAATATAAAAAACACAGACAATAAAATTTAATAAAAATAAATAAAATTAACTGGTAGTATTTATTACTTTTTTCTAACATCCTAACATTACTTTCTTACTTTTAAATTTCAATAATGGTTGCATGAAAAGTTACTCATCATCTTTAAGAGAATCTGTGGCCCTCACTGGCTTAAAACTTCTGTGAACAGAGCCCAGAAATGACAGTGTGTTATTGAAAGAGGAGAGATCTGCATACCTGAGCCTGAAGTGGTGTCTCTGGTCCCCGGGGTCTCAGCATCACTTGCAATGGGTTCTAATGTGGACCAGCAAAGGCTTTGATTCTGAGTGGAGAGGCATCAGTTCGCAGGAAAGTCACAGCTGAGTTCAGTGTCAGACTGTGGACTTAGACATAAGCACCATCCTGAAGTCCAGATGGCCAGATAGACCATTCTCTTTAGAGGTCACCTGTCCAGGGAGTTGTCTAGATAGCCGGTGTGCAGCCATGGCCATTGAAGACCCAGAGCTAGTGAGAAATGCTAGTTTCCACCTGTATCCTCTATCTTCTTTCCTTGTGAGATCATGCAAGTTCTTGAGTATGTATGTGTGATGCTACATGCATGGAGGTTAGAGGACAACCTTGATTGTCTGTCCTCACTCCCATTTTATCTGCGATAGGCTCTTTCATTTTCTTACCACTGCATATAGCAGGTTAGCTGGCCCTGGCCTGTTTCTTCTGCTCTCTCATATAATAGGAATGCTGGGGTTGCAGGTGCACACTAACATGCCCAGCTTTACGTGGATGATGGGGATCTGAACTTATTGGACTATCTCATTAGCCTCGTTTGTGTGGGGGGGTATGAGGGTGGACAGGGTCTCAGATAGCCCAGGCTGGCCTTGAACTTGTAATGTAGCTCAATACTCCCCCAGGCTCCTGATATTTCTGCTTCCATCTCACAAGTGCTGGAGTTACAGGTAGTGTCAACAGGCCTGGATCATGATCAGGTTTAATTCTGTGGCATCAAAAAAGACAACATTGCCGGGTGGTGGTGACTCATGCCTTTAATCCCATCATTCAGGTGGCAGAAGCAGGTGGATCTCTGTGAGTCTGAGGCCAGCCTGGTCTACAAAGCAAGTTCCAGGACACCCAGGGCTGTAACACAGAGAAATTCTGTCTGTAAGAAGACCACATTAGCCACCATTTATGCCATGGTAACTGGTTTGGGATGGTGGGCAGTCAATGTTTTCCTAATTTGTTTTTAAAATGGATAGGAAAGATGAGTTGAATGCTCCATATTAGTTTTAGGATTCTACTGGGGGGAGTATGGCAGCTGTGGCACTGTAAATAGGACAGTGAAGGAAGCAGTCATGAGTGGGAGCCCAGACAGAAAATGACCAGGGAAGGCTGTCCTGGAAGGTCCACTGAAGTGGAGAATCTGTGCCCTCCTCCAGGGAGAAAAATGAATTTGAAAGTTAGACACCTTTGATTTTCTGCAGGTTTACATTTGTTAGTCGATAAGCTGTGGCTCTGAAGACATTTTGTGCTGGGAATGAATGCTCCACAGTAATGCGAGACTATTTCTTTGTCTTTTCTACAAAGGATAATCGAAACCTGTAAGCCAAGAGTCACTTCCTCAGCTCCATTTTGGGATGGAGACAGCAGCAATGCTTCAGATACTGCGATGTTAGCACCACAGGAAACCCTAGGTCCTTCCCCATTTCTTCTGGTTCTCTGAGGAAAAGCTTACTTTACTGTGGATAGTTAACAGCAAGACAGTTTTGTTTCTGACTTTTTTTAATAACCCAAAATTTGGATGTAAAGGCACACAGTAAAGCTTTATGGATTTATTAAAATATACACATTTTGGTAAATTTATAACTTTCCTTAGTATTTTGATAAATCAAAATATTTGTCAACACCACAGTCATTTGAAAATAAAACACACCTTTATAGTACATCGGCATATTACCCTTTTCTTCATGGTACATTACAACACCCCATTGTATAGTGCACCAATGGGAATGAAAACCACAAAACGAAAACATTAACAATACAACAATTTCATACAGAAAAAGAAAGTAGCCGAGAACACACCAGAAATGACCATCTGCAAAATGCAAGTTGTACTTTTTAAGGACCAAACAAAACTGAAACAGGTTAGTGGAATTTACAGGTTGTATTTATAACTTTGGGATATGAATTAAATGGTCATGTTACTTTCCCACAGTGAGAAGAAGCAGAATGCAGGGTCCTGTTGGTATGACTACGTGAAGCGAGGACATTAGCCGCCCTCTTAAAGGCCTGAAGTTCCTTTTCTCAGCCCAGATAGTTGAGGTATTTAGGTGCTTTTATAATGTTAACAGCATCCTTGCTTTGGGAAGATGCTGTTAATGCTGTTATGATTCCCAGTGTAAGCTCTCAACTTCATGGCTAGGAATGTGACTTGTCTATCAGCAACTGCCAAGAGCCCTTGATGGATATCCGTGGACCAGGACATCATCCTGACACCAGAATGAATGCAGCCCTTCAGAGTCTGCCCTTCTGACAATATTCACATGACCCACTTTCCTTTAGCCAGTACTACCAGTGTTAAAGTCAGGAAAGCTAGACAGGAGCAAAAAAGAGCACAGAGGACGTTTTCAGTGTAAAAATCTGGGCTGTCCTTGCCTCCTACTCCCAACAGGATACTATTTTTCTCCCTTATACGAACCAACACACACTAAATATTCAGAAAGAGTAAAAGATTAGAGCCATCTGTGGTCAGAAGACTTCAAACCTATGATGTCTTTTTGGAAGTCTCCTTTGGGCTGTGTGATTCCATGCATTTATTAATGAGTGATTTCAATACTATTCTAGCTGCTATGGCAGAATACATATGAATTTCTGGTGGACTTTAAACTTTCACTAATCTCTTTGGGCTTTGAGCCCGAAACAGGAAAAGAAGACATCCCATATTTTTTCAGAGAATTATTTTTCTTTAAAAAAATGTTGTGTATGTGTTTGAGTATGTGCACGGGGTACAGTGCCTGAGGGCGCTGTACATCCTGGAGCTGGAGTCACAGGTAGTTATGGTCAGCAAGACCATATTATTATTATTGTTAATTTTTGGTTTTCAAGACAGGGTTTCTCTGTGTAACAGTTCTAGCTGTCCTAGAACTAGCTCTTGTAGACCAGGCTGGCCTCGAACTTCGCAGAGATTTGCCTGCCTCCCAAGTGTTGGGATTAAAGGCGTGGGCCACTACCACCTAGCAGCAAGAACTCTTAACCAACTGAAAATGCAGTGATGGTTCTGGGAAGAAACAGCCTTCTGGCTCTGCTGGTGTGGACCCTCTGGGTTGGGATGCAGTTTCTAGCTTGAAACAATGTTAACTGAAACTATGGACTCTGATGGTCAGGCCACTGCTGATTGACTGTTGGTCTTAGGGTCTCCAAAGAGCCTTTCTGCACATAAACGGATAATCAGTGTTAAAGAAGTACCCAGGGAAAGGGCCTACGAGGCTTCATAAAAATGGGTTGGAAATACCTGTCTTATTAACAAGTCTTTTTGAAAGATGTTTGAGAATGGAGAGAGAGAAGTCCCACCACAATGGTGGGCACCTTTTCCTGGTTTTCCTCCACATTCCGCTCCATGGGAAATGGAAGCCACCTCTGGTGCACTCCCATGTGGAGGTTGGGGTCCAAGAGTGCGCCCAGGACTCCTGGAACTGATCCAGCTCTAGCTGCAGCTTATGCCCTGACTTTTGACTTTCTATCAGAGAACGTTCTAACACGAGCTGGAAAGGTGGACCAACCTGTGCCTGAGTCTCAGGGGTTTCCCAGGCTCCTGTAAAAGCCCAGCGGCAAGCAGGACATCAATTTCCCCTAGTCTTTCAGGTGGATACTTAGATGGAAATTCTATTTATGATTCTATATATTTCGAAGAGGAATTCTCTGGTAATGATCCAAAGGATGTCAAATTTCTCAACCCTTTTCAGTTGCACAGATATTTCTCTGAATCTTATTTTCTAACAGTTACTGCATTTGTAGCATTGTGGAGGCACAAGACTTGCTCTTACTAAGAGGCAGACCTGGAATGTTTTGCATAATTCCAGCACCCAGCTTCTCTCTCTAGTTTAAACCAGCCTCGAGCTCAATTTAAGTCAAGTCAGAAGCGGGGGTTTTACTATTCAGATTAGATAGATACAAACAGGAGTTAGATTTGGTCATTGAAGGGAATTGCTGAAAGCTGTAAAGTTAAAAAGTTGTGTTGCGTGTCTACAGGTTAGAAGATAACAGTTTCCTAAGGGAATGTAAAATCCAAGATGGGAGGAAGAGCAGTGTCTTGCTTTGAGCATGGAATTTTTTCATTTCTCTGCTAAATGTGTGTACGTGACCCGTTTGCCCCTTGCCTGGGCAATGATACCACTGCCCAGTTTTTCTCAAGTCCAACCTTGCCTGACTCACCTCCCCCAACCCTAAGAAGCACTCCTCACCCGCAGAGCACCAGTGGACTTGTCACTTGAGCTGTGACTGACCCCTCCCCTACTTTCCTGGCATCTCTCTTACTGTGTCATGTGAATCACACGTAAATTATAGCGACAGCCACACCAGCTCCTTGCTTTTCCTGGAGGAAGGCAAAGAGCAAAACTCAGGGCAACCCTCAGCCACAGTCTGCATCTGAGCTGTTCTCTGCATGCCTCTCTTCCGTTTCTACCTTGTTAAGGCTCTGCTGCTTCCACAGGCTGCGTGTACGCTGTATTCTTTGATCTCCACAACGTGTGGAGGCGTTTTCCACGTTTAAGCCCAAAAGCACGTTCTTATTTCCATCCTGCCTGCCAATCTTTGATACTGTTCTAAATAGATTTCTTTGAAAGGTTTGTTTATGATGACTGTATATGTATGCATGATGTGTGTGTATGCGTGTGCATGTTTGTGTGTGTGTCCCAGAACACCCATGTGAAGGTCGGAGAACAGATATGTAGAGTCACTTCTTCCATGTTTATGCAGGTTCCAGGGATCGAACTGAAGCCATCAGGTTTGCTAGGCAAGCCTTTGGCCCTCTGAGCTATCTGGCCGGTCCTCTAGATCTTATTTCTTAAGCACTGAACCTTTCACTTATCATGGCATCAGAGTATGCCATAGCACACAACTGGTACTCTGTGAATAACTACTGAGTAGGTGGTTTATTTTCCTTTATTTCATTTATCCACTCATTTCTCCCACCAATCATATCTTCCTTCCTTCCTTTTTTCTAGACAAGGATTTTCTGTGTAGCTCTGGCTGCCCTGGAACTAGCTCTTATAGACCAGTCTGGCCCCTAACTCAGAGATCTGCCCGCCTCTGACTCCCGAGCACTGGATTAAAGGCATGCACCACCACTGCCCAGCAGGTATTTCTTGGTATCCACTATCCATTAGGGACACGTAGCTAGTGTAATCTAGCTTTGGAGCGTCTCTGTGGATGTCAGGGGTCTGTGCTGTTTTAACACTCTGCCCTCATGGGGAAAGGTTTATTTATTTATTATTTATTATCATGTAGCAGTCCTGGCTGTCATTACCGACAAGGTATTGCTTTCTAAGGTGTTCTTCATTGGAAAACTCAACAAACCCCTTGAGAGTTCTTGCGCTTGTGTGTGTCACACATTCTGGTTCTAAGTTTCCCTTTCTCCTCCCATTTTCATTGTATTCTTCCCCTTTGCTTTGGAGCACTTGTGTTTTACTAGCTGCCTCCAACCTTAATGAAATGAGGCAGAGTGTTGATAAATAGAATACAATTTAAAATATTAAATTATTGGCTCCAAAATTACACATCCCACGTATACAGAACCTCCCACTGGAAGAGCTTTTCTAAGAGAATTATTTATAAGGTAATCCTACTTTTAATGCAGTCTCTTAAACACGATGTTCAAATAGGATGGTATTTGAAAACCTTCTTGTGAAACCTGGGGCTCTTTCGCAGGAGCAGAAAAAAACATGGTGAAAACATGCTACGTACCTGAGAAAACTTTCCAAGCTATATATATATTTTAAAAACTGAGATAGCTAAAAGATAACCTCAACAACTTTAGAAAAATAAAGAGAGTAACGATTAAAAACATCTAAAGCTCCTGACTGAGAAAAATGGCATCCGTAATGAGAATAATTCATTGGCTCTGCACAGAATCAACACCAACGACATTAACTGGAAAGCCCATGCTCTTTCTTATGCTACAGAAACAGCACACACCTGCCACCAGACCATTGCTACTTTAATACCTAAACACCACCAGCAAGACGTTAACTCCACCCACGTTAAGATTTGTCACGTTGCATCCATATTTCTCCTAACCATATCTAAGGAAGAGAACATTACCCCGCATACTGAGAAGCGGACCCAGTTTAACAGCTGTTTCTACGAGGCAGGTTTTCTGCATCCTACCCCAGTTTAAAACTTAGTTTTAACAGACATGACTCATAATTATCTTACAGTGAGTTCTCCAAGGTATTTGCTGCAGGCCAGGCTCTGCGTTGTGATGGTTAAGTTTAGGCAAGAGGAAACAGCTTTGTCAGACATTACATAAAAATGGTAATAAATACTGGAAGCCAGGGTTCTACATAATTAATATGGAGCGATGAACAAGATCTAAAAAATGTACTTATTTTAGTGCACTGGCAGACATTGGCTAAGAGCATGGTATGCAATTTATCTAAAAACATCATTTTAAAAAAATAGTTTCAGTTGATCTTTATCTGTTATGTTGAAGCTTCTTGTATCTGTCATGGGACCCTGCTGTCTCCTAGGTTCCAAGGGCTGAAGTTACAGATCTCCTCCTGGCTTTGCTTAGCCACTGGTGTATTTGAGCCAGTCAGCTCATCAGGAAGCATGCCTTCTCTCTGTAACCTAAGTACGTGCCAAGAAAACACGCGCTTCAGAGCAAGAAAGAAAGATGTGGTGTTAGTTGGTATTCATGAAAATTTTTGGCGGATGAGGAATTGAGGAGCAGAGGGCAAGGAATTTGCTCTTTTGCCCCATTTCCAAAAAATTCTCGCTGAAATCTTAGTGAGAGAAATTTGTTTTCCTACACATGTGCACACATGCTACTGAAGCCACATGTTTTTCTGTTGCAAATTCATCTGTCCTGTTTTGGATAAAATTCTTTAAGAATCCCTTTGGAGGCCTATGCTTAACCCCCACCAGACAGCCGTTTCTCTGGACCTCAGGGAAGGTGCTTTCTCGGAACTAAGATGAAGAACACTCTAAAAGTGAGCTAGCCTAGAGGAGGGAGCTCCAGGTGGGAATTAGAGCTCTCTGAGCTGGATGACCCAAGTTACTGGTCTTCCACACCTCTGGAAACCAGCAGCATCCAATCAGGTAGTCACCTAGCCAAAAAGGAAAAACCCTGCAGATTTTATAATTTTAGAAATATGAAGTAGGATTTGCAATGTGATCTCAGTGGCTGTGTTACTGCTCCTTGCAAAGATTTTTATCTGATTATAGAACAAATAGCCCATTTCTTCCAGGCATATCAGAGGCCTGCAATCACACTCCACCTCTGCCCTTTCCCCAGACCTGCAGGAGCTTAGAGTCTGGTGTAAGGGAACGCATGACAGACAGTTCATTTCTGCCAATGCATTCCTGACCTCTATTCAAGAGATCGTTACTTCAGCTTTTCTTTCTTTCTTGAGCATTTAAGTAAAGATTTGGTGGTACTTCTTACTATACTTTGATGACTACGTGGTTGCTTTATGGGGAATATGGTCTCAGAGTCTTCTATCTTTTCTGGATCCTAACCTTATAGTCTGGAAACTGTAAGAACTTTGGTGAGGAAAGAGAAGCTGTGTCTTCTCTGTGGATAGTTTTGGGGAGGTGAGATTTAAGGACACAGTGTTGTTGACTGAGAAAATCCTGAAGCAGCCTGACCTACAGGCCCGGGGGAGCAGCTCCTAGTTCTGCTCTGGGGGCTGTAGAGCCACCTCACCCCACAGCCACCTTTGTGGCTCCTCTCCCAAGGGCCTGGAGCCTCAGCAGGGTTGGAGGAAAGCCTGCTCGGATCTTAGAATGAAGATCCCTCCTGCAAAGCAAACATTTGCTGTCCTCGGCTGGGACAGCTCACTAACATAGAATTTCTTTTGATTTTGATTTTTTTTTACAAGTGGGTCAATTAAGGGCCCTGGGTAAAACTCTTCAATAGAACTCTCCTGAACAGCAAAAATAGCAAATGACAGGTTGTGCCTGGGGATGGCCTTTGGGGAAGTTTGTGAAATGAGATTCGGAAGAAGGTTCCACCTTCCATCACACAGGCTGGATTCACAGAGAAACCACCCCCTCTCGGCGCCTGCAGTTCAGCCCTACTCCGGAGAGCAATCTAACTCATCGTTTGCAATCAGGGCCTCTGAGTTCTGCTTGTGTTTGCTTTTACTTTTCGCTTTGCTACTCGTCCGGGTGTTTGTCTTCGCCTCCGACATCTGTTGGTAATAGAAGCCTTTGTCCTCGGTTGGCCCGCCCCAGTCTTCCTGGCTCTCGCCCTCAGTGGCATAGGAGAATCCCTCCTCCACGGAAAAGGGGTCATCCACATCGTAGCGTTGATATGTGCTTTGGTGCAGGGCCTGCTCTCTGGCGCTGATTTCCAGGGTGCTGTTCCAGATGCCGTACCCAAAATAAATGAGCAGACCTGCGGGAGGGGAAAGCACGCACGAATAAGCAGTTGCTTTAGGACCCCTGGGGCCACTGGGGACATGGACAGGGCTTGGTAGTGTACATTTTGAAAAGACTTGAATTAAATGCCCTTTGAAATTTGGGAGTTCTGAGAGAGACAGAGAGAGAGAGAGAGCGGTCAGTGAAGGGTTTGCTGTGCAAGCTCAAGTACCTGAATTCCAGCCCAGAATCCTCATAAAAAGCCCCTTTGCAGGGGCTCCAGCTAATAATCAACATTTCAAAGTTCTAGGGAGCTTGATTCCAGGGAATCAAGCAAACCCCTGGGCCTCCTTGGCCAGCCACCTTAGCTAAACAGGTGAATCCCTCCCTGGTCCTGGTGAAAGACACTGTCTCAAATCTAAGGAGCGCAATTCCTGAGGAAAGACACCTGAGGTTGACCTCTGACTTCCACCAACAAACACAGCCTCCATGTCCCACTCACACCCACAGAACCACAGAACAACCTCCATGTCCCCCTCACACCCACAGAACCACAGAACTCCCATGTCCCCCTCACACCCACAGAACCACAGAACAACTCCCATGTCCCCCTCACATCCACAGAACCATAGAACAGCCCCCATGTCCCCGTCACACCCACAGAACCACAGAACAGCCCCCATGTCCCCCTCACACCCACAGAACCGGCAGACTGCAAGGTGTGGTGGGGAATGTCTGTAATTCTAGCACTGGAGAGGCTTAGGGAGGAGGATGGGAGTTCAAGCCAGAATGGTAAAACCCTGTGTCAGAAAACGAAAACAACAACAAAACCAGAATAAGCTTAGGAGAACTTGGATAAAGCAGCCGACACTTACAGCTTCTGCTAAGGTTCTGACCACAGTGCCCTTGCGCTCCTAGGGGTCAGGTTTTAGATGAGCGTGAGAGTTAGCAGCCTCTTAGTTAGTGCCTGGCCCTTTCAGTCACCTTCACCCTTGTCTTCCCGGGACCATGCATCATTTTTCTCACAGAGCTGATGCCAGCAGTTTGCATCTCCTGTCCTAGTTAGTATTTACTGGTTGATGATACAGTCAACTGGTGGTTTGAATAAGAATATTTCCCCACAGGCTCATAAATTAGAATACTTAGTGAGCAGGGAGTGGCACTATTTGAAAAGATTAGGAGGTATGGCCTTGTTGGAGGAAGTGTGTCACTGGGGGTGGGCTTTGAGGTTTCAAAAGTGTAAGCAGGCTCAATGACTTCATGCCTTTGGGTCAAGATTGCTATTATTCACTGATTCGTGGGCTGAGCCAATGGATTGGCTGGTCAGGGATTTGGGAAGAGCATGATTGGAAAATTGATGAGAATGATAACATCTGGAGAAGTGCGTGGTTAGATCTCTGCAAAAATCAGAGGATGTGAAGACTCTTGTGTCCTGTGTAGATGCTCATCAAAGGTGACTTCTGCCGAGAAGTTCAGTAGCCATAGACAGGATGACTCCTGTGGACATTCAGCCTCTTTCTCCAGCCATCCCTGTCATTGCTCAATGGCCTCATGGACAAGGTGGCCATGGTGGAAGAGATGGGGGATGTCCAGTCACCAAGGCTGACCTGGCTACCATTGTGGCTGATCTGCCAGATCTGCCAACAGCAGAGACCAGCACTGAGTCCCAGATGTGCCACCATTCCTTGGGGTGGCCAGCCAGTGACCTGGTGGCAGGTTGACTACATTGGACCACTTCTTCCATGGACAGGACAATGCTCTGTCCTTACTGCAGTAGACACTTCTTCTGGCTATGGATTTGCTTTCCTGTATGTAATGCTTCTGCCAAATCCACCACAAGCCCCAAACTTTCCAGAACATTTTATTCTCCCTGGCCTCCATGTCAGGATCCAGCATTTGTTTATCCTCTAACAATACACACGTTATTCTGATTTCTCTTGCTGTCTCACACTCACCAATGAAATGATCTGTTCCTGACCCCTAAGCTGCTTCTTTCTCCGGTGTGAACTCCCAGAATACCTAGTGGTGCATGCCACTGTTATAGCCCTTACAGCATCTGTCATGAGATTATCTGCACTGGGTGGTTCTAGTTTATAGTTTTGGCCCAAATCTGGCCTTTAATGTTTGTTGAATGAATGAGCCAGAGCTCCTGATGAACACACGTTAAGTGTACCATCTCTGCGTTGACTTCATTCCAAGCAAAGGAAACTTGTCTCCCTGGCAAAACACAGTATTGACTTGACTAATGCTTCTTTTCTGCATGTTTGAATACTACGTTAGTCTCATTTTTCAATTTGAAAAGCCCTTGAAGTTCAGGGTCTGGAAAGACAAGAATTATAGTGACACCAGTACTATTCTAAGAATGTGGAATCTGGGTTGCAATCCAGTCCCCATTGCTCTCGCAGAGGTAGCCTTGGACCTATGATTTACCCTCACAGCCTCCTATTCTGTAAACTGTGAGAAGCAGGGCTTGTTACACAAGCATGAAGACCCAACTTTGCATCTCAGCGCCCACATTAAAAAAAAAAGCCTGATGTGGCCATGCATGTGCCTGTACCCGTGCAGAGCTGGGGAGGGGAAGGGGACAGAGGTGGGAGGATTGCTTGTGCTTTCTGCTTACAAGCCGAGCTTGTAGTTCAACCAGAGACCCTAGATCAGGACACTAGGTGTCATCATCTGGACCCTGAGTGCTCTTGCAGAGGTGTGAACATTCAAACACACGGGTGCATATATCACACACACATTCAGTACAGTTAACCCCCCCCCACACACACAGAGAACACACACAAAAGAAACTCAGATGAAACCAAGCTCTGCCCCTGAGAGTCAGAGTGATTTCTGGGCAACTTGGGGTAAAATGAGGCCGTGGCTTGGACACTGAGGTCCAACACCCCTTGTCAGTGGCATCAGTTAACCACTAACCATGGGCCGTCTGCTTGGCTATTTGCTCAGGAGGCAAGCCTGGCCAGCTTTCCCACTCTGGGCTATGAGAACTTTTCCCTCTTGAATCTGAAGTGTGTCTCTTTAAGCTTGGATTTCTCCCTCTTTGTCTCAAATGAGTTTCTCTCTGCCCTTCCAGTCCCCTTCCTCTCAAGAGAAATCAACTTTGCAGGAGCCAAAGGAAGCAGAGATTTACAGTTCTAACCTGGAGCCAGTCATTTGCAGATGTAACTATTTGGGCTCAAATAGTGGCCTGATCTTTTTGAGCGGGGGTGGGGGACAAGGGGAACTTTACTCCTTATTGTTGGGGAGGTGGTGATGGTGGAGGTGGTTATGCAGGACAGCTATGATTTTTGTGTGGAACCTGACCCCCATTCAAACTTGTAAAAAGACCAATGTGTGCATGCTTAGAGAATGCCCCTGAAGCACGCCTAGGGACTGGGAGTGGTTGTAAGTGACCAGGCAGATCAGCAGCCACCTCTTTTGCTGAATTTTTCATCATTGTTCTTTTCTCCCAGACAGCCAGGCAGGTACCAAACGTTGCTTCTTAGTCCTAGTACATCAGCCAGTTTTTTTTAGATCCTCTCTGACCCTCTCTGTAGGTGGCTCATTTTCTATGGAACTGGGCATTTTTCTGTTTCCCTTGCTGTCACTTCTCTGCCTCTATACAGGCCAATAAGACTCCGTTACTGGGTGACTTTTGTTCTAGGCTACCTTCCTTTCTCCCAGAGCAGATACGTGAGTTTCAGGTAGATTCCTGTTACGGGACTTGATGGAACTGCTCTAGCATCGCAGATAATCAAGCCAGAGAAAACTACAGATTACCAACATATCTAATGTCTTCATTTACAGGAAGAGCCAATGCTGGGGAGCATTAGGTGTCAGGCTTTGGTCTGAAGGGGCAGAGCCAGCCTTCTATGTAAAGAAAGTCCTTTGCACATTCAGTCTTTCATACTTCTCTCCCCAGGCTGACTCATGGAGACAGTTATTGCGGTAAATATTCAGTAAGAGTCAGGCCTACGGGTGTTTCTTGGGAGTGCCAGGCCTGAAAGGATTATGTGTGTGCCGGTCCTTTGTAATACACACCTGCCACAGATATGTTAATGGGTTTTTTCACGTTTCTGTGGCTCCTACAGTGTCAAAGGCTTGTTATTCTTCTCCCATATACATTTCAAATATGAGTGTTGTGACTGGCAGTGAATCCAGGCAGCCTGCTTGGACAGAACCATCCTCTAGTATCTTACATTCTCTCTGCTTTTTTCCCCTGGCCCTTCAGTCAGTTCAGGAAGAGGAGTGTGAAGCAGGGAAGGTGGGAGAAGAGGAAAAGTGGAGACCAAAACAACATAGAGAACAAGCGAAGAGGGTGAGGGAGGGAGGGAGAGAGGAGAAGCGTGAACCATCTGTCACATAAACAAGGGCTTTGTGTGGAGGAGTAAACAGCTCAGCTGAAGGCCTGCTATGTGGGAGCAGGGCTCTGTGCTTCTGCTTCTTTTTCAGCTGGCTTAGAGAACCATGCAGAAGGCAGTTTCTGCAACCTCAGGGATTCTGGGAATCCTGAGGCATCTCAGCTACTCTTCACAGGGCACTGTGTGCCCAGGTGCTCTGATCATAGTCACTTAGACTGCCCATCTCTTCCCCGGAACTCGCTCAAAGTGCGGTATAGGTACTGGTGTGTGTGTGTGTGTGTGTGTGTGTGTGTGTGTTTGCGTTTGTGTGTGTGAGTGTGAGAGAGAGAGAGACAGAGACACAGAGAGATAGAGAGACAGACACATACACACACAAAGAGATAGAGAATCTAAGCATCCCAGACACGGAACTGGGGCACAGAAAAAAAAAATTAGGCATTAGGAACTGGGAGCTGGCGTTAAGTATTTTCGTGCCTCTTTAACAAGCTTCATAGTGCAGGACTAACAGGTTTCAGGTGTATCTTTAAAATTCAGAGTTCTCAATTCCCTTCAATTGTCTTCTAAATTGTTCATGTTCCAGTTGTTTTACCTGCAAATTCCTAAAAAAGTTCTGCTGCTTTATCAAGAAATCTGGTCTGGTAAAAAYTAACAGTCTCCAGAGTGTATTTTAACCCCACCCATTTTAAGCATATTTTACAGGTCACTCCTGCTGTCTGGGCCAAGACCAACTTACAAAGTGCTCTTCAGACAAT
>LOJH01025596.1:236-11468 GCA_001685095.1 Ellobius talpinus
TGGGGGGGTGGGAGGGTATATCCCAGCCCTTGCCAGACAGCTGGCCCACAGTCTGCCCTCCCCCTAATGCTGTCTCGTGCCCCGTTTCCCTTCCTCTTGGCCCAGCTTGCTCTGGCATCAGATTCCTGCTCTTCAGCCCCCAGTCACCTGTCAGCAGTCACAGGGCTTAACCTGGTTCTCCACCCTCCCGGCACGTGGCTCACATCAAAGAAACCGAAGCTGGGACATAACAACTCTCCCAAATGTTCTGTGCAATCATCCGGACTTTTGTTTTCCTTCATCTGGTGCATGCATTTCTGTGCACTTTGACCTTGCCTAGGGGGCTGCATGCACTGACATGGAATAATACAAATTGGAGTATTAGCAGTGTCCCCATCTGCGGGAGGAAGCCATTTCTCTTTAATCTCACTAATTTATTTGTTTGTCTTGTTTTCTTTGCTCATGACAGCGTCTCATGTGGTCTAGGCTGGGCTAGACCTCATGACCTTACCCAGTTGCTCTGCAGGGCCAGCAACTCTGAACCCCCAAACTGGAGACAGAGGTGGGGTTCTGAGTCTTGTCTGCAACTGGTAATATTTCCATCAAAACTTTCTTTTTAAAAACAGCATTGGATGCAGTGGTGGCGCACACCTTTAATCCCAGCACTCAGGAGGCAGAGGCAGGTGTATCTCTGTGAGTTCAAAGCCAGCCTGGTCTGCAGAGTGAGTTCCAGGACAGCCAGGGTTACATAGGATAACCTGTCTGATTCAGTCATTTGTCTTTTTCTAATAACTGGTGCCATGTCTTTTAGGCTGTCTAACTTACTTGTATATAGTTATATCAATCTCCCCCAACCCCCAGACAGGGTTTCTCTGTACCCCTGGTTGTCCTGGAACTTGCTCTATAGATCAGGCTGTCCTCAAACTCACAGAGATCTGCCTACCTCTGCCTCCCAAACTGCTGGGATTAAAGGTGTGACCACCACTGCCCAGCTATACCAATCTTCTTTGAAAAATTATTTTATGTATATTTTGTCTGCGCATCTGTCTGGGCACCAAGTGTGTGCAGTGCCCTCAGAGGTCCCTGGAACTGGAGTCACAGAAGGTTGTAAACCCCATGTGGGTGCAGGGAACCGGTGCATTAACTGCTGAGCATCTCTCCAGCCATGTCCATTCTAAAGTACTCTTGCTGTGTATGTGTGCGTGTGATGGGGAGGTGTGCATGGGCGGGCTCAGTTGTACAAGTGTATAGTCCATGCCAGCGATCTCCCATGTTTTCTGAGGCAGGGTCACTAAGTCAGAAACTCAGACCAGGGAACTCCAGGAACCTTCCTGTCTCTGAGCCCCAGCTCCAGCCACAGGCATGCCCCACTGTGCTTATGTGGTGCTGGGGTTTGAATCCATGGCTGCTCACCGGCACAGCAAGCATTTTACCCGCTGAGCTCCTTGTGCCTTTGTCTCTCTATTTATTGTAGTATTAAGTTCTGAACCCAGCTCGTGCTGGCAAGGTCACACTGGGCCACAGCTTGTGAGTCTGAGAGGGCTTGCAATGCTTGCCCTGAGGGACACTGAGTCCAGACCCTAGCACTGGAGGGCACGGGAGGGACTTCCATGTGCAGAGCAGGAGCAGCCACTGGAGGCCAGTGCTTCAGCAACATTTATTATCCTCTGGTTGGGCTGTCGCCACCCACACAACAAAAGCAAGGCCACGCATGTGCCCTGTGTGACCCACTGAGCTCCACATGTGGCTGCTCCTCTGTCCCAGACTTCTTGGCCTTGGGAGCACCGGTCCAGGGGTGGACACTGGCTCCAGGAACAGAATGAGCTTGGGGAAGCAGGATTAATGGGCTGCCTGGACTGGGGACCACTTGTCTCTGACCGTTGGGTACCAGCTCTGAATGCCAGCTTATAGAATGTGCCGCGCATGGGGAGGCCTGTAAACATCCACACAGAAAACACGAAAGCCTGGGAATGCATGTCACCTCCTGCAGCAGGGGCTGCAAACTGAACCGGAGACCACCCTGGATCACAGAGTCCTCCTCAGGGGGACACACAGGGGCTGGAGGCAGAGAGACACGGAGACTCTGTGCTGATGGCTCTGATGAGAGCAGAAGGGGCCACAAGCCCTCTAGACAGTGCACCAGACAGGAACACTGTTGCCTGGGGAAGCTGCGCCAGGCTCTGGTCCCCAGCACTACAACTGCAGTGTGATTGTGTAAGAGTGGTATGCAAGAGGGTATGAACAGGACTGAGAGAGGTTTCAGAGGGACGTGGAGGAGTCTGTCAAGCGCCCAGGACAGCCCTGTCGTTTCTCCAAGCCGACCTCCCTCCCTTCCGCTCAGGAGCTACTGGCTCATGAGACAAGCGCCGCACTGTGCCCTGGCATGGGTCCAGGGTGACAACATTTCCTCAGTGCCGGGAAACACAGACTGGTTGACAGGAGCCACCGGGCTCTGTGTCCTGGCCCAGCCCCCATTCCCAAGCTTACAAATGCTCACATGATCAGGGCCACCCTCTCCCCCCCACATAGTCAAGGGGATCAAAGGCCACCTCCTGCTACCCCCTGAGGGCCAGATGGGTACACAGTGGTCCTTTCTCTCCAGCTTCTCTCTCCGAGGTGGCAGACCCACCAGTGGCTGGGTCACCCTTGATCATCACCAGTCATTCTGGGGCTCTGTGCTGGCAGCGGGGACCTGCCTGGCCAATCTGCTTTTGCCTCTTGTGGACATTTCACTCATGCTTATTCTTTCTAAAAATAGCCACACAGGGGCCCATTTAGTGTGCAAACAAAGCGATCATGGCTGCAGCGGGTCACAAGATGCTGTTTTTCCATCTGGGTCACTGGTTTCCCTTGGAAATACGTCCCCCGAGTGTCCTCACATGGCCAACCCCATGCCCTGCTTCTGTGTGACCAAGTGACCCCGAGAAGCTGCAGATTCGGCCCACCCACCCTAGGGATGGCTCACCAGGGAGCCCCAACACGTGCTTTCCCGTGGGTGGACATTCAGGTGCCAGCCCCTGTCCACGGTCTGTGTCTTTGTCCTCTTTCGTGTCTGGTGCGATGCTAGAGCTTCTGAGAATGGGGGAGGTGGTGAGGTTCCTATGGCAGCACAGAGGAGCCTTCCGCCGGGGGTTGCCTCAGCACTGCCAAGGCTCTCTCTGTCTCTGTCGGCTGCTCTAAAGGACCTGCTCCACTCCATACCAGGAGGTCCCTGACTGTTGACAGGCCACATGTCCCCAGAGTTCCCTGAGGGGCATGGTCACCCCCTGTGGGAGCCCCTAGGTCTGAACCCACTGAAGGAGCCTGAGCCAGGAGAAGCCACTTCCCCTCCCGCCTGAAGGAGCTGTGCTGACAGTTGCACAACTAAATTAGAAAAACATTCTAGCCCCACATGGGTGAAGAGGGGAAACATTACAGCTGCCGCAGAAAGCAGTTTGGCAATTTCTGAAAAAACAAGAAAAAACAAAACAAAACAAAAAAACAAAAAAACAAAACAACAACAACAACAAAAAAACAAGCACAATGTATTGCATGACCCAGAACCTTGAAATCATCCCTAGGTGCCCCAATCCTGGGCTCCTTGTGCAAGAGGCAGGCAGGCATTGCCAAGGTCCTGATGTATATAGTTGGCATGCAATTGTATCAAGATGCTTGTGTATACAGTGGTGTGCAGCATTGCCTAGACCCTTGTATATAGAGTTAGCTTGCAATTGTCATTGGGATGTGGTCTATACAGTGGTATGCAGACGTGGCTGCGGCCTGTGTATACAGTGGTGTGCAGTCGTGGCTGAGGCCTGTGTATACAGTGGTGTGCAGTCATTTCTGAGGCCTGTGTATACAGTGGTGCCCCATGGGCCGCGCAGGTGCAGGGACTGGAGCCCAGCTCTCTGCTGGTTTGTTTGGCTCCTGATCCGGGCTCTGAACCTCACGTGCCGGGAGTCGACAGAGGTCTGCGCTGCCTCCTGGCCATCCGCTCCCTGTTTTGTTGTGTTTTCTGTCTGTTTTCCACTTATTTCCTAACTTTTTTTTTGGCAGGCAGGACGAGAAAACAGGGAGGGAAAATTAGTCATATTCCTGGATGTTGACAGGAGACAGAAGTGAGACATGGAGCAAGAGCCTGCCACCTGCTATAGGAGGCTGAGGAGGAGCGGAATTCCAGCCCAGACTGGGCAGTTCAGGGAAGGCTAGATCAAAGCGGAAAGTAAAAGGAAGACGGGGCGTGGTCAGGGTGTGGCCCCGCCCAAAATCCCCAGTGAGCGGCGGCTGGGAGCGTGGCCCCTTCTTAGAATCCCCTCAGCTGGTTGCTCCCAGGTCCCCCCGGTCTAATCCATTTTTTTCTTTTTCTTTTTTTAAGATTTATTTATTTATGTGTACAGGGTTCTGCCCGAATATGTGCCAGGCTATGTGCCTGGATATCCGAAGAGGGCACCAGATCTCATAGAATGTTGTGAGCCCCCATGTGGTTGCTGGGAATTCTGGGAATTGAACTCAGGCTCTCTGGAAGAGCAGCCAGTGCTCTTAACCTCTGAGCCATCTTTTCCGTCTCTAATTTTTCTTTCTAAATTTGATAGAGTTCATTTTCAATCCAACTTTTTTTTTTAACAGAGTCTCATGTAGCCCAGGCTGGCCGCTAAATTGGTTACCAAGCTTGGCTTCTGGGCTGCAGGGTGCAATTGGGTCCCAGTTCCATCTTTCTCACCCCTCACATGTGGGTGGGGGTAGCACTGGGCACCTGGAAGCCCCTGAGACCACACCAGCCCAGGGCTGTGATCTTAAAAGAATCCTTTAGTCCCTTCTGGGATCCTTTTCTGGAAGGTGACAGGCACAGACGCATAGCCAGAGCCAGTTACCTTCTGCGGAGAGGGAGGCCGCCTTTTTCGGCTTCTTCCCCCACCTGGCAGGTCCCCACCACCACCACATTCCCCACATTCCTGTCTCCTGACTCAGGAGTCTGAGCTGTCGGGGCTTTCTCAGCAGGAGAAGACGGGAGGGGCGCCCGTGCTTTCCCGGCCCAGGGCAGTGGCCTTGTCCCAACTATGAGAGCTATGCCTGGCATCCACAGGTTCCCCGGCATTTTTGGGTCTGAATGTCATTGTTTCCTAAGGTAGATGGCGGGGTGAGGGGTGGGGGGAGGTGGAGAAGAAACTGATCGTGGCCTCTAGGCTCTGAAGTGGAGCCATACTGGCCTGGATCGGCGGTTCAGCAGTTAGCGCACAGCTGCCCCTGAAGAGGGCAGCTACACAGGGCTCAAACTGCCTGTGACTCCAGTTCTGGGGACCCGACGCCCCCTTCCGGCCTCCGCGACACACACCACTAAAATCAAAATATTTAAAAGTAGAGTCACAGCCTTGCGGTCCTAGGTCAGGAGGCTAAGGAGGCGGAGGCACTCGGATTGCGGTGAGTTTCAGCCAGCTAGGACCACATAGGACATTGCTCAGGTTCACTCAACTTCTTGATTCTCATTTTGTTTTTCTTAATTTTTTAAACTTTATTTTATTTTTATTTTTGGTTGTTTTTCTTTTGAGTCTTGGTCTCAAAAATGATAACCCCAGGCCGGCCTCAGCATTGGAGCGGACAGATAGGCAGAATTGCTTGTGGCTGGGGCTGACTGTCATACGCCCTGGGGTCCATGCCAGCAGGGCCATTTTCAGCTCTAGCCGGCTTGAAGCATGCCTGGGTTACCTGAGACCCGGAAAGAGAGGGAAGAAAACCGTGAGATGCCTCTGTGGAGAAGGAGCTTGCTGCCACGCCTGGCGACCAGAGTCCAGTCCTCCTCAGGACCCACATGAACAGAGAGAACAGACTCCCTACGCTCCTTTGAGCTCACACATGTGCACACAGAAAATAAATACACGTGTGCATTTATTTAAGATGTTATTATGTATACAGTGTTCTGCCTATGTACACCTGCAGGCCAGAAGAGGGCGCCAGATCTCACTATAGATGGTTGTGAGCCACCATATGGTTGCTAGGAATTGAACTCAGGACCTCTGGAAGAGCCGTCAGTGTTCTTAACCACTGAGCCGTCTCACCAACCCTGACTTTTATATTTTAATTTGCTTAAAAGTCAAGCATGGTGGGCACACCTGTCACCTCACCATCAGGAGCGATGTCACCATGAGCTCAAGGCTGGCCCAGGCTCCAGACTGAGACAGTCTCTACAAATGCACACACGCAAACCGGCCACGCAAGCAAACAGTGCATGCAAAGAAGTCCAAGCTACTTGGAAAGCCGAGGCCAGAAGATTACTTCAGCACAGAATTTTTCACCACTCTAGAATATTGCCTCGGTATATTTATTATTATTATATAATAATATTATATTATATTATACTATACTATAAATATAAATATAAAAACAATAACAATAACAATATCAATATCAATATCAATAACAATAACAATAACAATAATAATAATAATTTGATCCAGGGTCTCATGTAGCCCAGGCTTGCCTCAAACTCCTTATGTAGACAAGGATGAACTGATCGTTCTGCTCCTGTCTGTCCCCAAGGACTTGGATGACAGGCATACAACTCCTTGTCCCATGCTGGAGATGGACCAGGGCTTTTGCATGCTGGGTGAGCTCTCCACCAGCTAAGCTACGAGCACTATGCCGGCTGAGCCCCCATCCTCATACCCCTGGCAGGAAACTGTTTATCATATTACCCCTCCCCCAATCTAGCATATTCCAGCACATGTTTTCATTCTCTGTCCCCAAACAGTGACCTCATTATCTGATTATGGTTGTGCAAGGTGACAATCTACAGGTATTTTCCTCCAAAGTCCAAATGCCTCAGAAAGAGGTCACGGGTATGGGGCTCCTGTCTTAGAGGTGCAGCAGGACAAACAGGGACCTGTCGCCCCATCTCAAAGCAACTCTTCTCTGGGTATAGAAGGTGAGACTCGAATCCAGGGCATGGGGAAGAGGGGGTTCCAAACCTCTGTCTTCCCAGAGCTGTGGCAGGGCCAGGTCCCTTGCGGTGACCTCATCACGCTTTGGGACTCTGCCTCAGAGATATGCATCTGGGCTTCTGGGGAAGACGATTGTATTGATCCATACGCAGTCAGTAGGTTCACAGAAAGAACATGTAGCCCAGGCTGGCCCTGAATGCTAATCCTCCTGCCTCCACCTCCCCACAGGTATAGGCACTGCTGTGGTTACAATTATATAGGTGAGCTCATTCAACAACTGAGTTCTAAGCCCTCTCTGGCACTCTCCTCCCCAGCTACAGGCCCCTGCCCACTGGGCTCTGCCTGGGCCCTGAATTTTCCAGGTACCCCTGGAGGGTGCGTGGTGGTGACACCTATGTCCCCATGGCCTCTGGACAGGAGAGGAGGAGCCCTAGGCTGTAATGGTTTCTCAACAGAGTGCAGCAAACCAGCCTTGCCACATTTGCAGGTCTCCCTGGTCACTGGCCGCCTCTGCTCATGCTGTGTGTGTGTTTGACTCTTGACCTGGATCTGGACGCAACCTTCTCAGTGGCCACAGCTGCTCAGCATCCCTGTTCCCCTGCATCACGGACCTGGAGGCCTGTGGGCTCCATCCCCCTCCACAGATCTCCTGGCTCTCCTTGGTGTTCAGAAAGGGACGAGGTCATCGTATTCTTTCTCTTACTGTTTATTTCTGTAGGAACCAAGTCTCATGTAGCACAGGCTAGCCTTAAACTGGCTATTTAGCTGAGGGTAGTCTTGAATTCTTGATCCTCTGCTAAGTGTGCTCCACTATGGCCAGTCTCTGTGGTGCTCTGATGGGGCCTCCTGTGTACTGGACAAGCACCCCCCACCCGCTGAGCCACAAGCAGTGTCCCCTGGGTGTCGATGAAACTAAACTTGGGTGTCGGCAGCATTGATCCTGGGAGTTCTGGGAGCTGTGGTGTCACCAGAGTTCACATGTTTTCATTTTACCTACAGACCTGCTGGGGTCACAGGGTTCTCCTGATAAGGGAGACCTTGCTCCAGGGGACAAATGCGGTGTCACCAGGGCGCAAGGCCCTGGAGCCAGGCCAGGGCGCTCTGTGCCAGCAGGACCCGTGCACCCGCCACCCTGATGACCCTCCCCAAGCACACTGAGGCCCTGATGCCCTCTGCCACTTGCCTGGGCCAGACTATGTATGTATGATGTATGTATGATGTATGTGTGTATGTATGTATGTATGGGTTTGGAGGCAGGGTCTCGCTGTGTACCCATGACTGTCCTAGAACTAGCCATGTAGATCAGGTTGGCCTCTGGATCTAGTGTTGGGGTGAAAGGTGTGCATCTCCTTACCTGGGCCTCCTTTCTTTGATCTTTGAGTTTCTGTGTGTCTGTCAGTGCGGGCTGAGGGACTTGTGTCTCCCCCTCTGCCTCCCATGGCCACACTTTTCTAAGGTTGAGAATTTTACACCCATCTTGCCCAGCTGTCTATTAGTCTCACACCTTTGGAATCTCAGGCTGAACAGGAGGACTGGGGTCTGGGGTCGGATGGGTTATATGAGGCCAGGGACGTGACAGCCACACAGAACCATCCCGGGAGTCCAGGCACATCTGGCCAATGTCTGTGCACCTCTACACCCTAGAAGAAGCTCCCCAAGAGACCCCAACTTCTGGGACCTCTTCTCCTCCTTCCCTCTTAGCACCATGTAGGCTACCTCCAAGGGCCTCAGCGGGGTCGGTGACCAGGGACACGGGGTCTCTTGTAGTCCATGGACCCAAAAAGGGAGTAACTTGGCCCCTTGGGCTCCAGGCAACACCAGGGACATATGTGGCTGTCATGGGGGGAGCTCCCGACAGGGAGCCGGCGGAGGTCAAGCATCATGAACAGTTTCCATGAGCCTGTGTCTCCTCCGAGCCTGGTTGCCATGCCCCCAGCACACCAAAGGTGTAATTATATCTCACCCACGAGGAGAGCTAAAACCTAACCCTGCCTTCCCGGCCGTTGAGTCCAGTTCTGGCAGCTCTCCCAGGGCTGTTCTGAAAGGCCATCACCCCAAGTCACCCCAAGTGATGTCCTGAGTTCTCAAGGGCTGCCAGGAGCCTGGTGCTGCAGTCACTGAGGCCACAGCCAGGAGCTCTGCCGGCTCCTTTCCACCCCCAGGGCTGCCACGTGCCGAGCCTTGTGGCCAGATGCCTGTAAGGAATGAGCCCAGCTGACTCAGCAGCCTGCATGTTTGGCTGTTGTTGACTTACTACTTGTGTGTGTATGGGGGCATGACTGGGCGGTGAGTCATGGACTGACTGGTGACACATGCTTCTGCCAGGACAACAGGGGACAGCCTGCAGAGGTGCCACAGGCAGCTGTGTACCAGGAGAAGCATGGAGCACAAAACGTGTCCAGATGTGTTTGTGGGTAAACACAGTCATTTACATACTGAGATACACAGATATGTCCAGATGTGTTTGTGGGTAAACACAGTCATGTACATACTGAGATACACAGAGGTGTGTGTGTGTGTGCGCGCGCACATGAGTGAGCAGTATCAGCGGAGAATCCCCCAGAGAGGGGCTGTGGGTGGGGCTCCTGAGTGGAGCCCTGACTTAGCATGCACATAGCCAAGCACATACGCCCATGCCGTCCATGTGCCAGCCTCCAGAGATCCCCGTGCACACACAGCACACACCTGAAGACAGACACTGACCAGTTCCCACTTATATCTGGGCACACTGATCTTCACACACACACACACTCAGACACATTCTTACATGTACATGCACATACGTGTGCTGAGCTGGACCATCCCCAGCTTCTACTCCCCAGCCCTCTGCTCCCCAGCTTCCCAAGAAAACACACAGCTAGGCCTGGCCTTCTTCTCTGTACTCAACTATATTTAGCTCATGAGAAATCTCAGGTTGGAGTCCATGTGGTTTCCATGTCCTGCCTTGAAAGTCCTGAGGAGCGATTTCTCTGCAGCCACAGGCTGAGCTCTTGCTTCTCTGCACCCAGGAGTGGTGCTGGATATCTGCCCACACCCCAGGCAGGGCCAGAGATGATGATGATGATGATTAATTGAAATCAGATTAAAAACATTGTTAAAATGGATGTGGTAGCCTGTCACCCCAGACCGTAACAAACTGAGGCAGGAGAATGGCCAAGAATTCAGGCCAGCATATATGGAGACTCCGTCTCAGAACAAAACAAACAAAAATCACTGTTCATATCTAGCAGCAACAAAAAAAAACTATAAATCAATTCCGTTGAGCATTGCCTAATGTGACATTTGATAAAACTATCAGCAAGGTCGACAACAGGGCTCAGCTGGGAAAGGTGATTGCAGCCAAGACTGACAACCTGTGTTCAATCCCAGAGAAACCACATGCTGTCTCCTACCTCAGTGTGGATCCTCTAACACATGCAAAAGAACTCACACATACAAACAGGTGCATATACACAGATATTTTTAAACAATAAAATGTTGGGGACCTTAACCAGGCAGTGGTGAACACCTTTAATCCCAGCACTCCGGAGGCAGAGGAAGGCGAATCTCTGAGGCCAGCTTGGGACAGTCTTCAGCTGAATTATCATCAGCCCCAGCCTGGGCCATGCCGGTCACAAGTCTCCGGACCGTTCAAGTGAATGAACGACTCTGTGAGAGGCTGGAGTCACCGCAGACCCGGATTCTATCCCCACCATGTGTGGTGCGGGACAGTGACTGCTGGCCTCTACCACACCACCCTCAGGGACGGACTGTCCTCTGAGGGGTCGGCGGGGTCGCAGGGTCGCAGGGTCAAGGCCCGCAGATCTGATCAGCAGGTTCACTCCCACCCCTCTTTGCTTTCAGCTCTCTGGACGGTGGGGTCCAGGCTGATGGCTGATGATGTCAGGGACTAACAACGTTGCCCAGGCCCGGAAGCTGGTGGAGCAACTGCGCATCGAAGCCGGGATCGAGCGCATCAAGGTGAGCGGGCAGGGCGGAGGGACACCCAGAGTGGTGCCTCCGCGAGGGTTCTGGCTGTGTGACCTTGGGACACTCACAGGGCTCCCTGAAGCTCTCAGCAGAAGAAGACAGCCGTTGCGTGTGGCTGAGAAACGCCAAGTGTTCCATTGGCTGTGGCTCGGCTTCCGGCTGGCGCTTTTTCTTACCCGTGGCCCTCTTCTCCGCAGTGCTGTCTTTCTCTTTGGTGACCACGATGAGAGCAGGAGCCTCAGACAGAGGAATGGAGCATATGGGGCTAGCTGATTCATGGTTTTCATTTCTTGCTTTTTGTTTTGCTTTGTTTTAGTTTTGGTTTTTCGAGACAGGGTTTCCCTGTAGTTTTGGAGCCTGTCCTGGAACT
>LOJH01025597.1:3415-15757 GCA_001685095.1 Ellobius talpinus
AGAGAGAGAGAGAGAGAGAGAGAGAGAGAGAGAGAGAGAGAGAAAGAGGAGAGAATTAGAAGAGGCTTTGTAGTTTTGTATTGCTTTGCCATTCTGTAAATACCCCGAGAGTCTACACTGTTGGATCCCATGCTACCCACTTGATGGTACTCAAGTGTATGTGACTTAAAGGCTGAGGTCCCAGGATGTCTAGAATGAAGTCATCATTAATCAGGACTTGGCACAGACCAAGCCCTGGTAGAGGAAGCCTGAGAAGAAATCCTGTTTGTATAAATCCCTCGCCTTCCAGCCCAAAGTTACAACACTTGGCAACCATTCTAGCCTGTTAAGTAACTTGGATGTCTGTACAGTTGCTTAATCAGTAGGCTGAATCATTTGGGGGTTTTAATAACTTTTAATTATTTTGTGCATTATGTGATCCCGGTAGGTCCTGCCAAGATAATTCTGAGGGGAAACAGTAATGGGTGCAAGATTGTGAACCAAGAAGTCACCTTGAATCTTGTCATATATATGACACTAAAATTTACAGTCCTATTTATATCGATATCATCCTGATCTTAGTCAAGCGTTTTATCTTTGAAACTTTATTTTGAAATGTGTGCCAGGCTCCTTAAGATCCAGAAACGGTCAGAGTGTCCCATTTTCAAGTCCTGGCTTTGTGGAAACATCAAGTCAAATTTGGCAAGGCATCCAGGCACCTGAGAACTTTGAGATCTGGTGTTTTTCAGTACTTAACTTGGCTTCTGAACATTGCAGGGACACTGGAGTGGGACAAATCCATCCCAGCATGGGGCATCTGTAATGGATGGTTCTTTTCCCCAATGTCCCTGACGAATCAGCCGATACTAAATCAGGTCTGAATCATAACCTTAGGCTTACTCTGCCCACTCCTCACCCATGCTGCAGCCTGAAGGATTTCCCCGCAGGATTTTTTCATTTCCATGCTATCTTTCAGAAGCATCTCCCCGGGGAATCATCCACATTATTAACCCCATCGCAGTGCCTGCTTCCAAAGGTTCCAAGTGACATGGTGGCTTATTTATGACACTTTGAGTTTCAGTTCACCACCCCCCCTTTCAAAATACATTGCTACCATATACATCATCTGAATCTGGAGAAGTTAAATGAGGTAAAATGTCCAAAGTGAACCAGCTCATATTAGAGATTTCTGTACCTCTTTCTCTATCTGTGTTTCTTCTTCCTATGACTCAATGGGATGAGCTTTTCTCCCTCCCTTCCTTCCTTCTTTCCTTCCTTTCTTCTTTTTAACTACTGGCATATTGAAATAAGATATATTTTCAAGCATATTTACTAATTCTGATATTGATACTATATGGGGAAAAACTAGAAACACACAATCATAATTATAAGCATCATGAGAGTAGGGACTTTAGATATTCTTTTATGAAAAATGATCTTCAAAGATCGCTAACCTGGAATATCAAGAGACACTATCTAAGGAGAAAAGACCTGATTGGGTCTGGAAGGATGACTAAACGAAGACACCAAGCCACAGAAGAAAGTTTCCAGGTATAGTGGAATGCACCTGAAGCCTTAGAACTCGGAAATCTGGGGCAGGAGGATCATGAGTCCAAGCTATCCTGGCCTAGCTAGACCCTATCCGAGAGAGGATGGGGAAAGAGGCCTAAGACACCACCAAAGGACATGGTAGAATTGGAGAAAGTGAAAATCATCTCCATACATTACCCAGAAAACTGGAGGATAAGGAGGTATATCCCAGAAGAGAAGGCCTGGGGAGAGGTATGGTGGGGAATTTTTGTCCCATTTTATGGAAAAGAACACTTAGCTAGAAAGTCTGGCTCAAAGTCTTACAATGGTAAAAATAAATAAATAAATAAATAAATCTTTGAGATACACCCCATTTTTGAGTCTATTCTACCTGAAAGTGACAGAGCTTAACCCCAAGGGCTCTTAGATGATCCAGGTAAGGTTATGGGGTCTTAATTAGAGGACAGCCTTTGGGAACTGGGAAGGAAACTGACAACAACCTCAAAAATCAGCACTTAGGGCCTTTTCCGAGAGATTCCCTGGGCTCCATAGTTTAAGGAATGTGAGCACACTTTCAAAGAAACACCAGCCAGGGTACAATTGAATTCACAGCCTTCAATTCCCCTGAATCAATTAGGCTTAAGTGATGTTAAGGGCCTGACAGAGCCACAAAAGAAAGAACAATCTCCAACCTCAGAATTGAAGCTGATTCTGGTACCCTAATCTAAGCCATTGTGTCTGGCCTTATTTGCAGACCCAGGTCTGGTTCTCATTGACTTTGTGGATTTAAATAAAATCCTTCACATAACTTGAATTAGGGTTTGTGTCAATGACATTTCTTTTATTATAAAATAAAAGAAGAAAGAAAAAAAACAGCCAAATCCCTACAGTCCAAGCCACTGATCTGGTGGGCACAGGCTGTCCCAATAGTTGAAGAGAATATTTTCAAATAAAAAAAAATGAGGGTGACATCATTGTGGGCAATGCCACTCAAGGGGTGAGGTCCAGCTCCATTTACAGAGCCAGATGGGCTTGAGCCGTTCCCACCCACCGCTAGTATTTGTTGGGATGAAGTCTCTAATGCAAACCACATAGGACCAGGTGGCTACTTTAGGGGACTTGGTGACAAACTGTGAGACAGCTGCAAAGGCAAAGCAGGGTTTGCATTGCCATTTATCTAGAGAGAAACCACATGCCACACTGGATGGGAGCACAGAAGCTCACAGGGCTCAACTCCTTTCCTTTCTAGATGAAGAAATGAATGGCGTGAGGTTGGATTGGACAGGTGACTCTCAGCAAATCAAGGTCAAGTTCACAGCACAGGCAGAATTTCAGTCCAGACTTTCTGGTTTCCAGTCCATTGCTCTTATTTGGCTCAGCTACTCAGAGGCAATGAAAAGCTTCTGGTTCCAAGTTTTTATTTCCATTTGGGTGAGAAAAAGGGGATAGGATTCTAAAGGAACAGGCTGCCCAGGGAATTGGGGTGGGAACAGCACTGACTGCAATAAAAATGCTGAAAGCACAGCTCGATATTTTACACTAATGTCACCATCGCACACATCCTGGTACATGTGTGTCTTCCCCTCATTCATGGCTCTGGGTAACTCTAGATCTGGTGGTGGGCTAGCCCTCCTTACTAGTACTGAAGAGGCAGCTGCTGCTGACAGCTGTCTCTTTTCTCACGTCAGATGCTGTAGTTAGCTATGGAAACATGAGATACAGGTAATGAGGTAGAAAGAAAAACATCAAAGTTGAAAAGACCCTCGGGAGATCAGCTTGTTCTGAGGAACAATTCACTGGAAGGTGAGTCACAGCTATGGAAGGAAAGAGAGCTGATGGCCAAATGGACAAGTATGGTGTAACTCAAACATAAAAGGACCTTGGTGCAGGACATCTCGGGGGCTTTACTGACATAGTCATAATGTATGTTGGGGATTTTCAAGAGCAAAGAGAAGACACAGATTTTCCCAGTCTTGGCCCTCTTTTATTCAAATGACAAGGACATAGACTAATGTTTCTTATAACAATGTTTCAGTATCGGTCATTTCCAAAATCACGTGAGGAAAGGAGTCAGAGGAGTGACATCTTTTAGGTCATAGAACTTATCAGTGAGGAACCAGGACTTAGACCAAAACCTCCATTCAATCAATAGCCACAGAGGCAGATTCCCCCGCCCCCTCTCTCGCAGACAGAGCCCTAAAGCTGTCTCTCTAATGCACTTGTCAATCAGCAGGAAAACTGGTACTTGGGGGCAGTTTGTTGCTTTACCTGTGTTTTCTTCCATGGGCTTAGTCAAAAGCCCAAGGAGACACTCTTCTCCCTGTTCTCAGATGAAAAATGAGGTCCTGCTAGAGTAACACCGTGGCCAAGAGGTAGTGCTTGGATAAACAATAAATGGAAGAGCTGGAGAGATGGCCCAGCAGTTTACAAAGCTTACTGATCTATCAGACGACCAGAGTTCAGATGGCAACATCACATTGGGAAGCTCAAAGATGTATGTAACTACTGCTCCAGGGGTTCTGATGCCTTTTTCTGGCCTCTGTAGACACCTGCACACACATCTGCATTTATATACACACACATACATACATACTTACACACACGTATACATACACACATACATAGCACACACATGCACACGCACGAAATCTTTTGAAGAAAAAAAATTAAGCCAGTCCAACAGGAGACTGAGGCAGGGATATTTTCATTTGCTTTGGCCAGCATGGACTATATTAAAAAAAAAAGTGTCATCCCCTTCAGGAATACATGACAAGACCCTGACAAAACCATCATCATCACAACAATAAAACAAAAAAACCCTAAAACATGGGGCAAATGGAGTAGTGTAATGACATGGGAGGCTTTTTGCTACCACTGAGATAGGTAACTAGTCCCAGTGCTTGTCCCAAGAGAGGTCACAATGACAAAGGAATGGGTGGATAGCAGAGTATTGAGGGTTCCTGGTCACCACAGCAGAGTCACTTCTGCCAAACTGGAGCTGAAGGTATGACTTCCATTCACAACTCAGATCCAGCCACCTCATAGCTCAGCCCCACAGCCACACACACGGTGCCCACATTAGTAAGGCCAGCCTCTCCCAGAGACTTCCATCAAAGCCCATCCCCACCATTCGGAAGACATTAGCTCAGCCCTCCCACACTTCCATTGTCTTTTCGAGGTCTGTCCTGGCACCACAGAAACCCCATCTCTTGGGAAATTAAAATTGCTTACCATCCTTGTCTTAAATTCTCCATTTCTGTCTCACAATAGAAACCCGGTGACAAGTTAGCCTTAGAAGGCATGGGATTGGACTTTAGCTCTGAGCTGCACATGTTATGAGAGTCAAGGTATTATCTTCAGCAACACAGTCTTCTTTATCATCATCACCCCCATGTCTGTGCTCATTGTTGGCTTCTACCATTGTCAGCGATAACAATGACTTATCATCAGTTGGGGTAACTGTTGTGATTGCCCATATCTTATAGATCAGAAAATATGACCCCAGAAAGACTAACCTGAATCTTTTATCTGTTATTGACTTAAGCAGATAGGAGTTGGAGCACAAGGAATCCCAGTGGATCAAATAGCCCTTTGGAAGTGGCATGATGCACCTGTCCGCTTAGGTGTCAGCAATTCTCCTCTACTGTCAGGAGCCAATGAGCTGAGGATGATATAAGACAAGGGGACCAAATCTCACGTCCAGCTGAAAAGAGTGGTAGCCATGAATCTAGAACGAAGACCTGTTTGTCCTTCTACACCCAAACTATTTGGGCTCTACTATGGGAATCTGTCCAGGCCACAGTCTCCTTGTTCACAAATGCAGGTAATAACAACACTGTTCTCCAACTGACTGCCGTGAGGATCAAAGCAGACTGTGGTCTGAGAAAGATCTCCTAAGCCAGGTGATGATAATGGTTGCCTGTCTCATCTTGGTCTACGCAAACTGGCTTCGAGGAAGGAGTCATCTTGGAGGCGTGCCATCTGCTGTCTGGGTTCCTGTGCTGGCTGGACAACAGATTCACTCACCTAATTTTTTTAGGGTCTTGTAAAAGGTATGAGGTAATTTGTCTTTGTTAGTGAAAGATTTAGTGATGAATTCTCCCTGCGGTATAATTAGCCCCAGGCCTGCCCGTCCCAGAGGGGATCCCTTCCTATCTTACCAAAACACAGGCAACCTGAGGCTGAGGGGTATGTCATTCTGTGGAGCCCAGGCTAATCTAGCAGAAATGCTTTGAGGCAACAAGTCTTTGCTTCTACCACCTCTGAAAGCCTGCACTCTTCCTCAAAGCAAAACAAAAGAGTACCTTGTGCCAGCATTAAAGTTGAATGACATTAAACCCCAGCTAATAACTTTGCAGAACTGCTGAATGCTTGATCCGTGTTCTGCTGTGGCTTCCTCAGTTTGAGGGGTGGGGGAGGGAAGCACAAAACAAAGGGGCGTAGTTAGGAAGCAGGAGGCACTTGTCATACCCATCCTTGCCCGGGGGATGTGCCTCTACTTGATTTTCAAGAGTCTGAGCATAAATGCTAGGGGGTTGCTAGCTTACCTCAAAAGAAACAGGAGGGTTTGCTGGAGGGAGTCTGTACTTTCCTTTTCAAGCCCTGTTTTGTTTATAACCACAGAGCAACCCAAAGTGTGAGTGAGTTTTGCGATCCCGCCCCATAGGTTTAGACCATTTGACTATCAAATGACCTTAGGGCAGCTTAATGCCCTCCATCCTTGGCTTTGCCAAAATGTTGATTGCTGTGTAAGTTTTGTCTCTCTGGGATCTTCAGTAGTAAAACATCCTTTGCCTAATGGTTGAAGATAAGTAGGAGAAGAAAAAAATTCCACAGGAACCCAACTGGCCGCGATAGCATGGGTGAGCTTTGATGGCTTCTGCCTTCACAGGCTCAAGTCCACGTCATGAGTCACAGGCTCCAATCCATCCTAATGCTCCGTGGGGGTCACTCATTTCTGTTTTCACAATGAAGCCGCATACGGTCTTTGCAGACTTTCAGTTTGCAACCAGAATCTCTCCTTTACTCTGAAGGAAATGCTGAACTAGGATTCAGAATGATGGAACCAGGGACCCAGCAAGTACCATAATCATGGTGGGGACCAAATTCATGGGAAGGAAGAAAGTCCGGGTTTACTTCCTAGAGGACCTATGAAATGACACTTTAGACGTCCAAGGTCAAACCTTGCTGTCTAAATCCCTTGCTATAAATATTTTCATGCTGGATTCACCTTTATCACACAGGGCCTTTCATGATCTGATGTGTAAATACTAGTTCTCACCTCTGAGATAGCCAAGTGCATTGTGGGCAGAGGATGGTACAAGTGTAAGTGCATTTTTCCTGCCATGCCTTCTCCCATGATATCTTCTCTGATTCCCTGATGCCAATTTTTGAGAACTTCTCTGAGTAGGCTAGTTATGTTTTCCCACCTCCTCTCCCGAAGATATTGTGACCCCTTTCTTCCACTCCCCCAATCCTCTTTGTCCCTCAACTTTTTATTTATTGGAGTCACTTTGAATTCACTATAATTTTTTTTGGTGGGGGTGGGGTGGTTACTTGTTTTTCTTTTTTTCCAGAAGAAAAGGAGTGGTAGTTTAAATGAGATGCTCATGAGATTTTCCAGAGCATATCACTAATATCATTGCAAGTCAGAGTAGAATTCATCTTTGGTCAGACCTGGGCTAGCAACAGACTTGCCTTGAACAATGGAAACTATTTAACCGAAAGATAGGTTGTTCATTCTACACCCAGACTCCCCAGATATCTGCAAATACCCTCCTTAAAATGCTGAAGGGAGACCACAAGATAAAGATTTTTCTGTCTACCCCAGTTAAGGCTGAGAACATGGGTAGGAAATAGCCAACGTACCAGAGAATCCCAGCACCAATGACCAGAAACTTGAGACCACCTGGACCAGCCCCACACACGATAGCAACTTCATAGGTGATATCAGACAGATCAAAAGGATAAACAGCTGGCTGAGCCCATTCCAGGGTAGGACTCTTGAGCTAACACCATCATGGCTCTGAAGCCGTAACACTGGGCTCTTGTTAGGTAGCCACAGACAGCTTCCCTCCATGCGCTGGAAAGTTTGCAGATGTGTAGCAATTCATAGGTACTTTTGTGCTTGAGAAGGCAGATGGTTCCCATGAGAAAATCCTCTTCCCCTTGTGCCCCTTATCCAACTAATACCTACTGGCTACTGTTAAAATTTTTCAGGCAGCCATTGGCTTGGACAGGGCTCCTAGACTGTCCTCAGCAGACCAAACCAAGGCAGTCTTTAATGACAGTAACTAAGCTCCGGTTAATTGCAGACTGCCCTGAGACCACTTGCCTAATTAAGCTATTCCCAGTTCAGGTCTCCACGCCGCCCTCCGGCTTTAGACGAAGGCTGTTAGCCCATGCTTTGGTGGGAATTCACAGAATGTTCTTTCAGTTCCAGGAGCTGCATGTTTCGTGAATTACTTTGTTTTGTTTTGCTCAAGTAAACTCTACTAAATTTAATTGGTCTTAGGAATTTTCCCTTCTTAGCACTGTTCGGGTCTCAGTTTGGACAGTGCTTGTCTGGGAATTGTTCCTGCTCCCTCACCCGCCCAGTCCTCACCCCTGTGAAAGTGCTTTCTCGTGGCCTCCTCTGCGTTTTGCTCCTTCCTCTGGGTGTTTTTTTAACTATTATTATCACATCTGTTTATGTATTTTTATCTGTGTCTGTCTCTCTGTGTCTGTCTGTCTGTCTGCCATAAACTATAGTGAGGATGTGAAAGTCAGATGACAGCTTACTGGTGTCTGTGATCTCCTCCCACTGCATGGATCTTTGGGATCCAGATCAGCTAGTCAGGCTTAGCAGCAAGTCCCCCCTCCTGAGCCAGCTCACTGGTCCTTTTTCCTCTGTAACACATCATGTGTCTTCCATCCTGAGGCTGTACCTCCCAAGACTGAAGGCTTGATAAGGCAAGGCCAGTGCCTATCTTGACTGGTACTGTAGTCCCAGCATCCAGCTTAGCACAAGACATGTGGAAGATTCTGTTATCTATGCCATCAGTCCACCAACTCCATCAACCCTCTGATCAGGACACCAGTTTGATGATCGGTCCCTACTATGGATGTAAGACAGTGGTTCTCAACCTCCCCAGTGCTGCGGCTCTTTCATACAGTTATTTTTGTTGCTACTTCATAACTGTAATTTTGCTACTGTTATGAATCATAATGTAAATATCTGAAATGTGACCCCCAAAGGGGTTGGGATCCATAGTGTTAATCCCACTGATCAAGAATAAGATCACTACCATAGTTTAAAGCCAAATTAGAAGCAAGCTTTAATAAAATACTGGCCAGATGGATGGGCTCTGGTCAGGTCCATATACAGGTTCCAAGGGAAATGCCCCAGAATTCGAGTTTGCAGAGGCTTAAGAAGGAGAACCCATAATTCATTGCATTTTCCATCAGGGCCAATCAGGAGCAAGCGCATATTCTGACACATTTTCTGACTGTGATCCTCCCACCCACACATGATCAAGCCTGTCTGGTGCAGATGGGTCAAACAAACTTGTTTAGGGGGCTAAAAAAACACTGTGGCTTGTTATCTCCCATTAACAACAGCCTCTAGCATCTCAGGAACTGTCTTGGGCAAGCAAGGGCTTGCAGATCAGAGGCACTTCTGTCTCACGGATCTCTTAGGTATAGCAATGGAAACTTAGGGTATCTGTAACTTTGGCTCTCACAATGAGTGGGGAAGTGCTGATGTAAGGATTCTGCTCCACCTCGGCATCCAGTTGGCAGGTATCTGACCAAGCCCTCCCCAGACCATCAGAGTGCAGGTGTAAGGCTCTCCCCATTACCTCTCCCCCAGCCTACAGTGCAAGGAACTCCTGCATCACCAACTCTGGAGGCCTGGCCCAGAGTCTTAACCCACTGGCCTGGCAGTCTTCTGACTCTTCTCCAGTTGCCAAAACAGATTTCCAAAAGGTTGCCACTGAAGCTCGGCACCAACAACAGGGGTCTGACCATGGCAGGGTAGAAAAAAACTGATGGCATTTGCAGCTTAGAACCTGATTCCTTTGTTAGTGCCATTTGGAACTCTCACTGGTTTACTAGGTAGCCTGATTTGACTGATTTACACTGGCCTTGCTGCCAGCAACAGCTTGTGTGAAAAGAGACGTGCATCCTCTGGCATCTCACCTCAGCCGGAGGATGTATCAACATCGTAAGCAATAAGCATGGCTGTTTTACTTAGCCTTGTTTTAAACTGTATATAACTGAACCTTTTATATATTGTTATTTTTTAATCTATATTAGGCCAGGCCCCGGAGAATTCCATTGAGCCAGAATTCCACATCTCGTTTGACTTTACTAGTGCTTGCCCTTAGCCTAAACATTTCTGCTCAGCTCTTGGGAAAAGGTTTTTACTTGATGGTTTTCAATTTGGAAAGGGGGAACGAATTACAAGTGCCATTAAGTTCCTTTCAGACCCGTGAACATTCTCTTATGTTGTAAGGGAAGCCCAAGCTACAGAACAAATATGGGCTCGGGTACCAGGCAGATTGGAGATTACATTTGTTCATGTTTTAATGATGTTGGGGATTCAACCCAGGGCCTCACACCTGCTAATGCAAGCACACTAAGCCCCCAGCTCCAGGACTGAATCTTTTTTCTACTCCATTTACAGTTTGATTTAGGGGGAAAAAAAGCAACAACACAAAGAGTAGACATCAAAATCCAACTTATCAAAGTCTAAGGAAATAAAGATGTAATTGCTTACAGGGTCAATTCTTTATCTGCATTGACGTAGATAGATGCGACCTCGTTTGATACGTCGGGGACCATGGCCACGGTGGCAGCTGCAGAGAAGCGGGCACGGGATTGGTCCCAGTTCTCTGTTTGCTTCTTGGTTCCTGTGAGAGACAACTTCTGTTCAACTTTTCTCTCTGTGCTCATGGTGTCTAATAAAACCCCGCCACGGAAACGGAATTTGGGGACCAGGGATACATCTCAGTGGGTAAGAGCATGCCGCTCCTGGGAGGACCCAACTTTGGTTCCCAGGAGCCATGTCAGGCAACTTGTAGCTCCAGCTCCAGGTGTCTGATACCCTCTTCTGTCCTCTGCAGTCACCTGCACTTACGGCTGCAAATCTAAAGATAGACACATGAACATAATTAAAAATAAAAAATAAACTTTAGGAAGAAAGAGATGAGTATTTGATGCAGAAAGCTTTCATGACTGCAGCTCAAAAGGAAAGGTAAAAATATGGTGTCGTTTGTCCTGTCTCCTTCCCTCTCTGTATTTCTCTCTCCCCTCTCATCTCTGTCTCTGCCTGTCTCTCCCTCTCTCTGTCTCTGTTTCTGGCTCTCTCTGCTCCCCTCCCTTCCTCACTGCCCCCCCCCGCCTCTTTCTCTAAGCTCAGAAACGTTGTCTCACCTTGGGAATGTTATGCAGTGGCAGTCACTCCGGTGTAGAAAACTGTAGACACAGGGATAGTCCAACAAGGAGAACCTCTACACCAACCCTTCCACACCCAGCAATGGAGCCTTAGCGCCCTCTGCCGTTCTTTAAGCATAATACATGGTATCCTGAGGTTTTTAGAGAAGAGTTGTTGGGTCTCTGGGCAGATGCTGCCATCTCCTGGTTACAGTTACATATAGCGACCCTGCAGAGTCAGACTAGATGCCTAAATGGCTGGGTCCATCTGACTCATATCTCCAAACAGGTCTGGAAGGTGTGAAAGCTCAAAGGACAAGCAATATGGCTGCCACAAGCACTTCCAATGGCCTCAGAGTGCTTTCTAGTCTGGTGAGCACCCTTTCCTTAGAGCTGAATGTTCCCTTTTGGAGGTAGCACATACCTGTAATATCAACACTCTGGAGGCTGAAACAGGGGGGTGCTGCAAGCTCAAAGTCAGCTTGGACAACACAACACATACCAGGCCAGCTGGGACTAAATAGCAAGACATTGTCTGAAACAAAACAAAGAAGTAAAAAATTGTAATACGTCCAGAGTACGGTATCCAAAGTAAGCACAAATGAAAAACAATTTCTGCCTTGGGAGATTTGGGGGAGGGCAGGAAGGGACCCAGAGCAGGGAGAGGTGGCACTGGAAAGGTATACCTGCATAAGACTAGGAGGGAAGGCCTGGCTTTCTGGAACAAGGATTTGGGGCTTAACACTTTGGTTCGTAGGAAATCACCAATGTAATAAAGTGGTATAAGCTAATAGTTTCTGATCATATTGTGGTTGGTGAATGGGCAATTGATGAGGCTAGAGGTAGAGTGAGAAGTTAGATTCTTGGAGTAGCCAGGCAAGGGGCAATCACAGTCTAGGAAGGTAGCAGCACCAAGAATACAATGACAAGAAGGTAGGAGCCGGGGGCATGTGAGGCAGATAGAAGGGGATGGTTATTTACAGTGTGAATTTTATGTAAGATTTAATCCCTCTCCTTGCAATGTGAAGTGAGAGAACTGATAAACAGATGGAACAGAAGACCTGAGAGAGAGCCCTCTTGAAACGTGTAGCTTCTGGGAACCCACCCACTCGAACACAGCTCTACACCAGCGAAATCACCAGCCAGTCAGGAAGGCCGATGGAAGGCCAGTCACCTGTGGGACTGTCTGGAAAAGAGCCCTTGGTCTTTTAAATGTCAAGCACATCGCAAAGCTAAGGAGCCATCAACACACTTTGAAAACTGAAATGGAAGCTGTAGGGTTTGCTAGACAATCTAGCTGTGCTCCATCTCCGGGATAGTTTTACAGTCTGAACAGCAGTAGCCCATGTGGATAAATGTTTCTCAATTTCACTCTGGCTGTTTGGGCGCTGGGTCTGGGCGGTGAGTTCATCCAGGCGG
>LOJH01025599.1:0-12657 GCA_001685095.1 Ellobius talpinus
CATGCGGGAGCCAGGCGGGACGAAAAGCAGGCCTGCTCTCCCCTATCACTACAACCCGCACCCCTATCACTATCACATGAGATATCACGTGATATCTCATATAGTTTCTCATTATCATTTTCACTGTATGCTTTTTCCTCTTAACTATTGCATACGCACCATAGATTCCACATTTGGAACCCAGAGACGACTCTTTAGAAAAGATTTAACTTTCTAATGCATTCTGCCAACCTAAAGACTCAGCAAACCATAATCTTTAACTTATCTTAAACAGTGTGCTCCACATTAGAAAAGTCTATGGTATGACTATCACATGAGAATATAGCTGAACAGCCTGAGGGTAGGGAGCCCATGACTGAAGTCTTACTTTCAGTCCATGATATGGGATAGTACATCTTCTTGTTAGGGTGGAAGCTTTGCTCAGTAGTCTACTTAGGAGGACAGTCTAGGTGAGGCTTCTTCCTTGAAGGAATCCCACTGAATCTGTAAATCTTTATATAATAGGAAATGTCATGCTTGCTTCATGAGTGGAGTCATCTGCATGAGTTCAGAGATGCCCTGACAAGAATGGGAGGCCTAGAGAAAATATTATGGTCTCTGAGAGCAGCACAAGCTTCTATAGACGGCCTTGCCACTGCACCTTGTATTAAGGAGTGCATAGGAGGATAAGAAGGCTGCCAGAGAGAACCTGTTTCGAAAAAAAAAATTACAATGCATAGTGATATGTGGATGATGGCATACTCATTACCATACGAATTGGCTTAACTGCATAAAAGAGATAAGTTAAATATTATGGTTTGCTGAGTCTTTAGGTTGGCAGAATGCATTAGAAAGTTAAATCTTTTCTAAAGAGTCGTCTCTGGGTTCCAAATGTGGAATCTCTGGTGCGTATGCAATAGTTAAGAGGAAAAAGCATATGGTGAAAATGATGAGAAGCTATATTGAACAGTGTGCTCCACATTAGAAAAGTCTATGGTATGAGACAGGGCTTCTGACCACTTACCTTTCTTTCTCTCTGTCTCTCACTTCCTTCTTTTCCCCATTTGTTGTCGAAAATTAGACAACTCATCTATTTCTCTTTTTAAAAATAACTGCATGTTATTCTTTGTTGACCTTCCTTGTGCAATTGATACACCTGCTTTTAAGGAGAAGTGCTAATTAAATAAAAAAAGTTTTATGTTCTGGGGGGAGGGGTGGGCAGCATTGTTTTGTAAGTTGCATTATTTTTGATCAAACAAAAGGAAAAGTTTTCTAGGAAGTCAGAACCTACTGTAAGACATGCAGATGTTTTCCAAAGGGAAGAAATGTGTAGAACGTCAGAGAATATGATTCTTAGTTATTTTCAATAAGGTTTCCCTGCACATAGTAACAACAACAACAAAAAAAACTCAAAAATGTTATTGCCTCAGTAACTAATAGTATCTATGGCATGGATGACTAACATTTCTTTCTAAAACTAAACTAAAGCTACACATTAAGAACACATTTATAAACTATGAACTATTAGCAAGCAAAGTCACGCATAAATCATCACTTGAAAAGAAAGAAAATGATGTTTATATAAAGTTCCTAGAGGGTGTTAACAATTAGAAAATTTGCAATTTTCCTGACAAAATATTGTAATGTTCAATGACAACCATAAAAGAAAAAAATCATTTCAGTGATATTGAAACATATGCAATTCCAAGAAATTCATTTTGAAGTTTATTTCTAAGTGAATCAAAGAAAACAAGAAGCAAATTCCACAAGCATAAAAACTAAATGTCAGTAATCATTCTAATTACAGTTCAAAATTAATGAGCAGTATCTGACTTTATGCCTGATAATCATTTAATATATTTATTCTGACTCTGATCCAAACACATTTTCTTCTTCAAAATGAGGAGAAAAATATAGAATTTTCTAAGAGAAATAGGTAAAATTATTCTGTTGCTATATTAAAATATTAAAGTGAATAACATAAATTTATCAGATGTATTATATTTACAAATTATATTTTGTCCACTTAGTTAATATGACATAGTTAATCTCAGAAGAAGCAAACTGTGGCACAAATAATCAGTTGGATTTGGGGAATCACAGATTATTAAATTACACATTTAAGAATCACATTTTCCTTTAAATTTAATTTTCCATCAAAAGTCTATTTTATATAAAAAGTCAATTACTTTGGAAAGATCAAATCTTTGCGTGTATAGATTTTTTTATAATTAAGTTGGTTTTAAACCAATTTTGCTATTTTTCCTTTAACTTTTAAAGACCTATTGTTTGTTTACTACTCTTGGTATCATTTTAAACTGTGAATTGCTTTTTGTAAGGCAATGTCATGTGTGGCTTTGAAACTCACTATGCAACCCAGGATTCTGGCCCTGAGTGGCAGTTACCCTACCTCAGCCTGACAAAAGCTGGGATGAGAAGCATGATGTACTATGGTCTGTTCAATTGTTTCTTGATTTAATAAATTTGTGAATTCATCAAGAAAATTTACTTAAATGCTTAAGCAACATAAATATGCAGTAAAGTTACAGAGTAAAGATTGTTTGGTATGTATCAAATGGCTCTATATGCTTACTAAAATATATACCAAAGTTTTTGTTGAAATCATATATTTCTTAGGTTTTAGAATTAACTTTTTAATCTTATTTGTTTTATTTTTTTGGTTTTTCAAGACAGGGTTTCTCTGTGTAGCTTTGGAGCCTGACCTGGAGCTAGCTCTTGTAGACCAGGCTGGCCTCACCTCAAACTCACAGAATTCCACCTGCCTCTGTCTTCCAAGTGTTAGAATTAAAGGAATGGGCCACCACCGCCTGGCTTTGGAATTAACTTTTAAGCATAATCTGTGGGGTATTATTTAAGACAAAATATTCTAAACATACCTAATACTTCAAATAAACAGCTTAAACCTAACTTAATAATGCATTGAAGTTTTTGTACAGTTTTTAATTTTTTAAACTTCAGAAATATGTTCAATAGTTTTAGATTGGCTGTCTTGTCACTTTAAAAACTGAATTTACACATGATAGTAGTTGAAGGAATGATATATTTTCTTTCCTTTATTTCTACTGCCTCAAACCCTATCTATGGAATTCCTCCTAATAGATCTAAACATTATAAATTTTATTCCATCTAAAGAAACTTTTGTAAATCATTTTTCAGATGTGCTGTATGAGTTTAATTGATTGAGAATCACAGCTCTTATGTTGGCTCTTCAAGTTTTTACTGTTTATCTTTTTTATTATCAGTTACTTTATTTTTATTTTTCCCTATTTTAATGAAAATAATTTCCCTTCTCATACAATATTTCCTGATGAGAGTTTCTCTTCCTCTGTCCTTCACAGTTCCTACCCCACTCCCATCTGTCTCTCATTACAAAAGAATAGGCTTCTAAAAGATAACAGCAAAGCACAAGAAAAAAATAATGTAAAACAAAATCATCACATTAAAGATGGAAAACACAAACCAACAGAAGTAAAAAAACATTCCAAGAGAAGGGACTAGAATCAGAGACCCACTTCTTTACAACTCAGGACTCTCATAAAAGTACTAACTTGCTCTATAATATATAAGCAGAGGACCTGGTACAGACCAGTAGAGGCCCTGTGCCTCCTGCTTCAGCCCCTGTAAGTTCAAGAGTGATGCTCAGTTGATTTAGAGGGAATTATTATCCTGGTGTCCTCCATCCATCCCCTTTGGCTTTTACTTTTCTTTTCCACTTCCACATCCTGAGCTCTGCCTAATGTTTGGCTATGAATCTCTGCATCTGTTGTTGTATGACTCTCTGATGACAGTTGAGCTTGTCACCAATCTTTGAGTATAGCAGAATATAATTGATGTGTGTGTGTTTGTGTGTCTGTGCCAGGCTTGTTTGGTTCTATTCTGGGTCTCTGGGCTATCCTTCTTCTGGTTCCTGGCCATGCAGGCAGTGTCAGGCCATAGGTTCCCTCTCATAGCATGGGCCTCAAGTTGGACCAGTCATGGGTTGGCCACTCCCACAAGTTCTGTGTCTCTGTTGCCCAAGAACAACTTGCAGGATGGACAGATGGTATGTTGAATGTTTTATGACTGGGTTGATGTCCAAGTCTCACTACTAGGAGCCTTGCTTGGTTACAAAAGATGGCCAGTTCATGCTCTATATCCCCCATTATTAAAATATTTCACTAGGGTAACTCTTGTAGATTCCAGGGAGTTTCCACTATACTATGTTTCTATATCACCCACAAAATGACCCCCAATTTGAGTTATCTCTCCCAGTACTCTCTCACTCCATCCCTCCTACCCCACTTGATCCCTCTTCTTCCCATCCCCACCTACCCTCAGTCTACCCACAAAATATATCCTATTTCCTCTTCCTAGATAGATTCATGCATCCCCCTTGAGCCCTCCTTGTTACTTATCCTCTCTGGATCTGTGGATTTTAGAATGATTATTCTTTATTTAAATTAGGTAATATTTACTTATGAGCAAGTACATACCATGTCTATCTTTCTGTCCTGGGTTACGTTACTCAGGACGATCTTTTCTAGTTCCATGTACCACATTTTCTTTATCCATTCTGTGGTTGAGGGGCATTGAGGTTGTTTCCAATTTCTGGCTATTATGAATAAAGCTGCAATGAACA
Organism: Ellobius talpinus; assembly: GCA_001685095.1. Taxonomy (NCBI): domain Eukaryota; kingdom Metazoa; phylum Chordata; class Mammalia; order Rodentia; family Cricetidae; genus Ellobius; species Ellobius talpinus. The sequence continues at coordinate 4,619 of LOJH01025599.1, forward strand.
TGGTTGAACAAGTGTCCTTGTGGTGGATGAAGCATTCACTGGGTATATTCCAAAGAGTTGTATAACTGGGTCTTGAGGTAGATTAAGTCCCAATTTTCAGAGGAACCACCATATTGATCTCCACAGTGGGTGTACAAGTTTTCACTCCTACCAGCATTTAGGGAGTATTTCCCTTCCTCCACATGTTCTCCAGTATTCTAGTGTTTTGATCTCAGCCATTCTGATAGATCTAATATGGAAACTCAAAGTCATTTTGATTTCCCTTTCCATGCTTACTAAGGATGTTGAACATTATTTTAAGTATTTCTCAGCCATTTAAGATTTCTCTGTTGAGAATTCTGTTTCAATCTGGACCCCATTGTCTCCCTGAGGGCTGAGGGGAGACATCCCAATCGGAGTTCTGTGTTCCAAGTTCCCTCTGTGTGTATGTGTATGTGTGGCTGTGGTTCTCCATATTTGTTCCAATCTCCTGCAGGAAGAAGCTTCTCTGATTATGGCTGCATAAGGCACTGATCTATTAGTACAGCAGAATATCATAAGAAGTCATTGTATTTCTTGTTTGTTTAGACCAGTAGTATTTATTTTTATCATAGGTCTCTGGGTCATCTAGTTTCTGGTTCGCGGTCATTCAAGCAGTGTCAGTTATGAGTTCTGTCTCCTGGAGTGAGACTTAAGTCAGACATTGATGGGTTATACAAGCTTTATGCCACCATTGCCTTAGCACGTCATTTTTCTAAAAATGTTTGCAAATCACGTGTTCCTCAAGAAAGCACAGAATTTAAAAAAAAAAACCTTGCCAGGGTTTTTACTTAGAATCAAGAAACAGGCAAAATGTGGGCAAAAAAAGGCAATGGAAAATGTGGTCATTGAGATGAAAGCCTACAGACCTACTGAGGAGTTATTGTCATTTTGATGACAGGAGACTTCTCCAATGCCAAGGTTTTCCTTAGTAATGTTCAGACAGACTGGAGAACATCCATTTTCCACTTTGAGTTACTTCCATCTGTACTTTGTTCATTGTATTAGGTTAGGTACAAATTTACAGTCATTCTCATATGTAACTAATTTTACATCTTATTAGGGTTCTGTACTATACAAAAATAATGCTTTCTAATGTACTTAAAGTACAGTTTATGGCATTCTGTTGAATTCTAAATACTTGTTATAACTTCATTTGACTATCCATTAACAATCTGAACACGAGAAAAATGAAGCAGTGAAGAAAAATAGAATTGGAAAATCAAATTTCTTGGAGTTCAATAAAGCTGTGCCAAACAAACATTCTGTCATTTTAGACAAGTTATATCTATACTCTTTATGAGAAAAATAACATAGTAATTTGCTTTCGTTCAGAAGAAAAACAATAGAGGTGTATTCTATAAGAGAAAATTCAAGTACTCATTAACACTTTATAGCATTCCACCAATTATTCTCTACAAAGCCTCTGAAGATTTTAAACAAGTGATGGTGCAATTATAGTTGCTTCCTTGAGAGGTGCTATTTGAAACTGTATAGAAACAAACAAACAAACAAAAAAAGATGATGGCTCAGAGAAAGGGACATTGTGTTTGTTAATGAACAGGAGGGGACATGGAGAAATGTGCTGGAAGCTTAGAAGAAAGGGGTAAACATTTTACATGCTTAAGATATAGACGGTTACAATAATCTTGTGGAGGCTTCTGTGTTTCATTTGTATTGTGTGTCTGTATGTGTGTTTGTATATGTAGTATGTAAATGAAATTACAACCACTGATAAAAAAGGGGGGCCTCAAGAGATAGCTCAATAGTTAAGGACTCTTGTTGCACTTATGGATGTCCCAGATTGAATTCCCAGCTCGTACATGGTGGTTCATAATGATCTTCCACTCCAGGGTATCTAATGTCTCCTTTCTCCATGGACTCAAATACATTCTGTGTGCATGTGTGTGCAGATGTGTGAATGCACACACACATGCACACAAAATTGAGAGTAAAATAATCTTTAAAAGTAGAAGGTGGAAGAAATAAGTAAAGGAAAGGAGAAAAGAAGGCAAGGAAAGGAGGGTAGGGTGGTAATAGTAGGGAGAGAAAAAGGTGGGAGGAACATACCAAAACAGAGTTAGGCAGAGAAAACCAACTGGAAAGAGACATTGGGGAAGCGAAAAATATTGGTTTTACAACCTAAACTGAATTCCCTCAAAATTATGTAGAAATCATAGGTATATACGTCATTTAGAGATAAACAACAAATGCTTTCTTTTGTTTGTTTTTTTTTAGTGTAGATATATCATGCAAGTGATAGGTTTGATTGTAGCAGTTTCTTATATTCATGCAATGTACTTTGATTATACATATCCTTCTTATTCTCTACTGTTATGCTTAGGTTTCTTTTTCTCCCTTCTGCAGTGGCATTTCAATTGCTTTGCCTGAAGAACTGAGCGGAAAACAGCCCCACTGATCAGCTCGACAGACCAGGTTATAGTAACACACACCTTTAATCCCAGTAGCCACACATGTTGCCATAGAAACAGGGTGGTGCATCTCTTTAATCCCAGTGATGCTCTCCTTTAGTCTCAGCCCTAGAGATGATTATAATATGGGAGGAGACAGCCCTTAGATACTGTCTCATTCTGAGACTCCTGGAGGCAGGATAGTTATTTGGAACTGAGGTCAAGGTAAGAGTCAGTGGCTGGCTGTTTTGCCATTTAGATCTTCAGGTTGAACCCTAATTTCTCTTTCTGAATCCTTATTAATTGTGCATCATCCTTCTCTCACCTAACAGTCTTTCCTATCTGTCTTTTCGTAGTGTCTTTCTTAATATGATTTTTTATTTGATAAGAGGGAAAAATTTGATTTTTTGTGATAACGATCAGGATTCCATATATACAAACAAAAGGAGATGTTGATGTAAGTTCTCACTGATAGAGTTCAGTCTACAGTTCTTAACAGTTTTGATTCTTGATGTACAATACAGTAGAATATCATGGTGATGGGAACCAGTAGGTTCAAAATAATCAGAAGAATGCATCACTGAGGAAATTTGAGCCCTTCAGGAAACACCCCTTTTCCTCTAATCTGCATCCACTTCCTACTCCTCATGGTCTTCCCAATAATGTCCTCATTTTTTCATTCTATCAAGGGATTAATGCATTAATTGAGTTCTTACTTAGGAACTAACTACTCACTTCTTAAAATGCATTACCTGGGAACAAAGCCCCAGTGCATCAGCCTGTACTAGCTTCATCACACTCACATCACAGCAGTCTATTCACGCCTTCCAAAATCTATGTCCATCGAAGAATTAAAAACACATTGGCTACATATGTAACAACCCCTGTCATCATGGCGCTTCCAACATTTCTCTAAAATCTAATTGTGACATCTCTTTTGAAATTCAAGGAATTCCTGGAGAAAAAATGTGTACTTTACACATTATGAAAAAGAATAAAGACGATTCTAGAAGTAAGAAATGAAGGTACAGAATTAAGACTGAGGGGTGGGATGCAAACAGGGGAAATATAGCATAGAAATTTTTAAATTCATTAACTACACGATCATCTTCAGGAACACTCAATGATGTGACATGAACATGAGTGGGTTTTGGATTCCCTGCAGCTACAATATTAACATTTGTAGCCTACTTGTTCTCTCTCTTAGGCTGACTCCACTTGTTTTTTTATGAACCAAACTCCTCCATTTTACCACCTCCAAAGAATCTTCCATGTACATTTATTAAGAGATCAGTACATTGATCACATTAGAACCTTTAGGATACCAAGATTATCCATCAGCCTCCAAATAAGACCCTGGAATATATTATAGCCATGGGGGACATTTCATTTTAAACTTTAGTAATGATACCTCCAATTCCATAATTTTTCTGGTAAAACCACTGTAATTTTTATTGATGTAGAGTGGTATTCTACTTATATTTTAATAAATAAAGTTTTCCTGAAGATCAGAGAAGTAAAGCAGCTAACAACTAGAGACCTCTTACCTCTACAAAAATCTTCACACTGAAAAGAAAGTGAATTCTTGTCTCATCCTGCCTTATAGTCTTCTGCAGTGCTGGTAATTAAAGGCATGCACCACCACTGCCTGGCCTTTATGGCTAACTAGTGTGGCTGCTGGGATTAAAGGTATGTGGCACCACTGCCTGGCCTGTATTGTATGGCTGATGAGTGACTAGCTTTGCACTCTGATCTTCAGGCAGTCTTTATATAACAAAACACAAATAAAATATCACTATATTAATGAGAACAATCCCATCATATACACCATTTTATTTATCCTTTCTTGACTTCCATGTCATTTTTATAAGTTGTCTATGGTGAATAAAAATAACATGACAAGCATACTTATATGCCACCACTTTTAAGGAGAATACTAAAAGTCTTACATACACACTCCATGTAATTCTCTCCCTCCCTNTCTCTCTCTCTCTCTCTCTCTCAAGTTGTATTAAACACCTCTACTAGGACCAGGCTCTTGAAACATGTCCTAAGCCTGTCCCATTCACCTTAACAAGCTTGACTTGCTTCAGGTGTTGCTCATACTCCCAAAGTATGTGCTTATGGATGCCACTAATAAGAACTGGGGGTTAATGTTGGGTTTATAATTTTAAGTTATGTTACTTTTGCTCATGTTGCATTTGTTTAACCCCACAAAGCTGTGATTCTTTGTCTGTCTAAAACACTTGATGGTCTAATAAAGATCTAAACCTCTAACCGGGTCTCGAGCTTGACTCTCATGAAACAAGAAGCAGGTAGAGCCAGTCAAGAGCCATCCAAAGTATCCAGGTGTAGTTTATCCATATAAAATTTGCTCCTGCAGTCAGAAAAGGTGAAAGATGCGCAGCAAAAAAGGTCCAGATTAAAAAAAAAACTGTAAACAGGTTCCAATAACGAGACAGGAGAAAGGATAGGTGGGGCTGGCAGGCAGAGCGCTTATACAGAAGGGTTCAGGTTCTGACATAGAAGCCTGAGAAGGAGGAGGACATCAGAGGCCAGACGTCCAGCTAAACAGCAATCCACAAAGAATAAGATATAAAGAATGGGGGAAACACAGAGGCCAAAAGGCAGATGAGATAATTTTTATATTAAGAAAAACAGGCAAGAAGCAAGCCAAGCTAAAGCCGGATGTTTATAAATAAGAACAAGACTCTGTGTGACTCATTTGGGAGCTGAATGCCTGAGACCCCAAAAGAGTCCAAAGAGCATAGCATCATATTACAACAATTTCGCTTACCTACATGGTGCTCATATTTGTAGCTAGAGCCTGAGAAGTTTTGAGAAGAAATAAAATGTGGGGGGAGGTCAGATACGTTCCCTTAAGAGTTTAGGCTGAACAATTTTTGAAGGTCAAGGAACTCTTGAACACCCAGTAAGTAGAAATAAAAGACAATGTAAAAATGCCCGCAGCTGTGCAAGCATTGGCATTCTAGAGGTCTGGGAAGGCTGAATTCCGTTCCTGGTGAGATGAACCTCCAACCAGGAAGTGAGTCTTTGCTATCATGAGCCAAGAAGCAGGTAGAGCCAGAGGAGAGCCATGCAAAGTATCAGGCATAACTTGTCAGTCTAAAGTTTGCTCCCACAGTCAGAAAAGGCTAAAGATATGCAATAAAAAAAGGTCCAGACAGAATAACCTCTAAACAGGTTCCAGTGTGTTTAACAATGTGTGTAGACTTAAGAAAAAGAAAAGGGGTATAGTCATAGAAAACAATGAGTAGTTTAAAAATGAAATGAAGTCTCAAAGTGTAAAAGAAAAAAAAACCACGCGAGGTGGGAAATACACAGGGAGTCTGGCTATTGTGTTGATTTTGAGTTTTTTGATTGTTGAAAAGCAAGACAGCTGCTAAGAAACCTGAGATTGAGAGAAAACTGGAAATAAACCAGACTAGATATTTGAAAAATGCCTTAATTTTTAAAAAGTCAAAAAAGTGGATTTGTCAAATGAAACTCAAAAACGCTTTGGAGAAGCGTTTTTGTTTTTTGTTTTCACAGGAAGCAAGAGGATGTGGATTTGGTCCAGCTGATTTAGATTTGGTTTGATCAAAGAAGACTGCCTGACAGATCTCTGTGAGTTCAAGGCCAGCCTAGTCTAAAAGAGCTAGTTCCAGGACAGGCTCCAAAAACTACAGAGAAACCCTGTCTGGAAAAACCAAAACTAAAACCAAAATAAAGAAAAAGAAGACTACCTGAAACTTGACCAGTGATATCCATATACAAAGGTTGCTGATGGTCTCCCCAGGACTTGGTCATTATCTAGAAATTTTCTCCCTAGGACCCTAGAAAGGCCTTTGCTCACAGTACTCTGGGTGTGTGTCGGGGGTCAAAGAAAGTCTCCTAGTGCTCAGTTTGATTTTCTCTTCATTTTTTTCCACCCACAGGTGTGGAAGACTTGAAGCAGTAAGTACTAAAATGCAGCAGGCAATTATTTTTAACTACTGAAATGCAGTATTCAAATTTTTAGATATCTAGATTTCTTTTCAGCTCCAAAATACAGGGATAGAGGTTGATACTTTCATATTCAAGATGCATAACTGCTAATTTTTAGAAAAATTTTGTCTATGGATTTATTTCCTCTCTATTTTGTGCAAACATCACCTTTTTGGAAAACATTTTCTCTATGTTGTTCCTGTTTTAATTTTAGCTAATTCTTTCATAACAAATTTACCCTTATACCTATACAGATGGAATATTTCTTGCATAAGCTGTTAGTGTAAAGACTATCATTCACAGATTTGATGCTCACTAATTCATGCTGTGCTCTACAACTTTATTCTGTGTAAAAAAATGAAAAGTTACTATAAATGTTTAAAGATAGTGAATGTTTAAGGACATAAAACACATCTTTATTTGCATACTTGTTTATATTCATAGACATGCTAATTCAGAAATTCAAAACAGAATATTTGATTTAAGCATATGAGCACTAGTTAAATAATAACAATGCCACTGGTGAATGTACCAAGGGGTTATTTAAATATGTTGTTTTCAGTAGGAAAACAACACAGACACAGACACTATTTGGCTCTTTGTTCTATAATGTACATTATAAATCTCTGAGATTGATAATGGTGAATTATTCTAATCCTATAGAGACTCCTATTTGAACTTTGAAATTTTATAATAGCTGTTTAAATTTAAATTTCCATATTAAACACTATCAAGATTAAAGCAAGGATGAGAAGAAAAATGTCATGTGAACCTTTTGTGAAATATTTCCCAAGTTAATGACAGTGCCTATGAAGGGCTAGAGTGTCTACCGTGTTTCATGGTTCTGATACCATGGAGTTAACTTGCTATTTCGGAGACTTGACACAAGTCTGTTGCATCATGAAAAGACTGTTAGGTATAGATATTGTATTGAGGATATTCTATACTCATCCTCAACAGTACTAGTTTGAGTTTGGTCAAAATGAAACACAATATTGCCCTGAGTACTAAGAAGAAATGACCTCAGCTTCATCAACCTCATAGGCTGAAGGGCACTATCACTGTAATTTTCTGTTTTCTCCATTTATCCTCCTTTAAATTTCCTTGTTCTTGGTTTCAATAGCTTGCAGTCAGTATCGACTCTGTGAAAAGCATGTAAGACATTGTGTCATACTTAGTAGCAAGTACTTTTGGAACTGCTAGTGTAGAAAAGAGTGAGTGCTGGATAGGTAGCCAGAGAATAAAGTGCCATGGACTAAATGCAGGTTGATAACTCTGTTTGCCTCAGTGTTCCAGTGGCATGTGGGAACTCTACAGTCCCCTTTACTGGTCTAGGTGGCTCTTCTTTCAGCTGTAAACTATCCTATAATCTCAGTAACCCTTTCTCTTTTCTGAATTTCATCACTTTCAGATTTTGCTTTTGAAAGCAAAAGAAACTTGAAAAATTCAAAAGAGCTTTAAAAATATTTTCTTAAGACTTTGAAAAATCTTGTGCATTAAATACACAGAAAAAAATTGCAAATTTAAAAATGGGGAAATTAGGGGCTAGAGAGATGGCTGAGAGGTTAATTAAGAGCATTGCCTGCTCTTCCAAAGGTCCTGAGTTCAACTCCCAGCAACTAC